>CBMN010077543.1:0-14393 GCA_000582825.1 Hordeum pubiflorum | reverse complement strand
GCCGCCGCCGCCGCCCAACCGCCCGAAGTCAGGTACGCACGGGCCCTCCCCTCTCTCTCTCTCTCTCTCCACTCACCAGGCCATGCAATTCGCGCCGCCCAGATCCGGGCACGCTTCCGCCGCCGCATCTCCCGTCGCGGGACTCTGTTTTTCGTTTAGCCCTGTATAATCCCCGCGTCGATCACGCAAGCGACGAGCTTTTTCCCCCACGGAGACGGAGCCATTTCTCCCGGGAATGAATCTCGGAAAGAGATGCAGGCATGCACGCACGCACAAGCTCCGCTCTTAATCTCAAATCCTTTCCCCTAGTCAAAAAATCCTTGCCTTTCTCATCTACCTACGAGGAGGGTCCTCCGTCGCCGCCCAGATTCCTCAGCCCTCGTCGTTGAGTGCCATCTTTTCGTTCGTGGCGTCTGAGATTGATGACCTCATGCCACTCCCTCTTCTTGCACCACCATCAAGCACCCCTCTCCATTATTTTACTTCCCTCTTGCATGCACCACATGCCCGTAGGATCCTGCTCCAAGTTGCCTAGCTTCCGTATGGGCAGGATAAAGCCAGCGCTACTACGTCGCCGCCGCTGAAGCTTGCGATTCAATATTAGCCACTGCTTAAAGATACAATCAGGTACACTGTTTACGGTTTCTATATTCCCAATGCTGCGTTGGTAATCACACGTTCAACCCTCTTTACCTCCAGGCCGTCCAATTTGCGCGGACGAATATATATCCCCATCCGAAAAGCAGATGTCTCTGCCTCGGACCTCACAGCGTTGCCAGATCAAGATTGGTTCAAACTGCCACTTTTGTGTACACTGCGCAGTACTAGTATAAGTATATATCTTTTCTGCAGTCCACTGCTTCCGGGTCTTGATGTTCATCTACCTTATTCTTATCTTCTCGTGTTAGTGGCTATGGTCCTCACAAGTGCAATCGTACTGCTGGGAAGATTTCTTACGCCTCCACTAGGCATATTCTCTGTGTACTTAAGCGAGCGAGATGGCGCCATTGCAAAGCGTACCTATAAATAACCGCCCCTCTGTTCCATTGTGTTTGCAGGCAGCTCACTGGCTTGAGAGGGTGAGGGTCCTTGGGGGAGAGCGAGGATGAGTGGCCCGAGGCAATGCTCGTCGCAGCCGCAGTTTATGACTAGCGTCGGGCAGAACAATCTCTCGAATGGACCGGGGACCCCTCTTATTGACAGCATAGATGTTGATCAGATTGTTATCCCTGAGGTATGACTGGTACATGTACTTGATAGTTCTTGATTGTTTTTGAAGAAAACAAAGAAAATATATCATCATGGCATGCAGCTAATCTCCAGGCTTGCTAGTTAGGCCCACTCTTTCCTCCTACATGATAGTTCTTGATTCGTTTTGAAGAAAGAAAGAAAATATATCACCATGGCATGCAGCTAATTTCAAGGGTTATCAGTTAGGCCCACTTTTTCCTCCTACAAGATAGTTCTTGCATGTGCGTCTGATGTACTGACATGTATAGAATTTGCAGTTTTTGACCTGTTGTGCCAAAATCAGTTTGTGTGCTAAATTTATTTCTGGATAGTGGATACAGATGAAGAAACTAACTATTGGTTGTTTGTGCTGTTACAGAAAAATAGCTGGAAGAACTTATTTTCATACATAGGGCCCGGTTTTCTCGTCTCTATCGCGTATATCGATCCTGGCAATTGTGAGATTAGCTGGATTTGTTGTTAATTCCATTCAGTGCATCCATTTGCTACCGTTTTCGGCTCATGACAAATAAATTTTGTCCATATTGCAGTTGAGACGGACCTACAGGCTGGAGCACAGTACAAATATGAGGTGTGTCCTTATTTCTCTTGTCTCTAGGCTCTTGCATATATTTGGATACTATCCATCCTATCTTTCCTTTAAAGTTGGGATATGGACTGTACTTCCTTCATCTGCCATTCAGCCATCTCATGATTATATCTACCATTAACCATGACCATCTTTTTTTTTTTTGGCAGCTTCTTTGGATCATACTTATCGCGTCATGTGCTGCACTTGTGATTCAGTCACTTGCAGCCAGCCTAGGGGTTGTGACTGGTCAGTATTATGATACATGCAGCACTAGCACTTGTCCTTGTTTCGTTGAGCACATATTGCTGATATTTTTTTAACTTCCGTATATGACAGGGAAGCATCTTGCTGAGCATTGCAGGGCTGAATATCCCAAGGTCACAAATTTCATCTTATGGATTCTTGCAGAACTGGCTGTAGTTGCGTGTGACATTCCTGAAGGTATTAAAACGTGCGAACGTTGCATTTTAACTGAACTACAGTCTACAGAGCTACCTGGATTCAGTAGTTGAGCCGTTTCGTCATATTGCAGATGATGTCATACTATAAAGCAAATCCAAATTTAAAATAGCATTTTGTGATGGGAAACTGTCAGTTAAAGTTGTTATTTTACCTAATCAGCTTTGGTGGTTGCTTATTCATTTCAGTAATTGGAACTGCTTTTGCTTTGAACATGCTCTTCAAAATTCCAATATGGTGCGGTGTTCTCATAACTGGGCTCAGCACTCTGATGCTCCTGTTCCTGCAACAGTATGGTGTAAGAATATGTCCCTGTTTACTTTCACAATTTTATTCACCAGTTAGTTTTTTTTTATGAAGTTCTGATGCTAGACAGAATTTTTTTCCTTTGAAGGTTTGATGTGTTTGTTGGCACTTGCGATATAACAAAACTACTATTTGAGTGTGCTTTGCTAGCAATTAGCACACAGTTTTAACTAGCAGAGCATCACTATTGTATTACTTCATAGGCAGTGTCTGTATCTGTCTTGTTGCTCATGTTGCATCTTGATTTCTTTATGCAGGTCCGTAAACTGGAATTTCTGATAGCATTTCTGGTATTCTTGATAGCAACTTGCTTCTTAGTTGAACTTGGGTATTCTAAACCAAACTCTTCAGAAGTTGTGCGAGGCCTTTTTGTTCCTGAAATTAAAGGAAATGGAGCTACAGGTCTTGCTATCTCACTACTTGGTGCTATGGTGATGCCGTAAGCTTCGTATCCACCCTGTTGCCTAAAATATTTCTATAATTTGTAACATCAGACATTTTTCATGTTCTGATAAAAAAATGCAGGCACAATCTTTTTCTTCACTCAGCATTGGTACTATCAAGAAAAGTACCACGATCAGTTCATGGGATCAAAGTAATCCATCTTACCTTAATTTGGTATTCAATGTGTACATGAATTTGTCTATCCGTGTTAATGATACTCTTAATTTGATACCCGATGTGTACACCTAATTTGTTCATCCTTGCTGGTGTGCTCTACCAAATTAAGACTAAACAGTTTATGTGTTCAGAGCATATCAAGCATGAAGATGACATACATTTATTTTCCACTTTCTTGCAGGAGGCCTGTAGATTCTATATGATTGAAAGTGCATTTGCCCTCACAGTAGCCTTTCTGATCAACATATCTATCATATCTGTCAGTGGTGCAGTTTGCAGTGCAGATAATTTGAACCCTGAAGACCGGATGAATTGCAATGATCTAGATCTTAACAAAGCTTCATTCTTGTTAAAGGTTGGTCAGATACTTATGATTTTTGTTGTTTTATTAGCTGACGATGTAGTCTATATGTATTATTCATTTTCTGCTAGAAACTGTATGGTTTCAGCAGAAGTTTTCTCCTAATTAGATAGACATTTGTTTAAAGGTGTTTTTGTGTATGTCATGTGCTAAACTGGGCATTTGCAGAGGTCTTATACGAACCTCCTTATTTTTCTTATTTTGAAAAATATGAAACGCTTTCTGATAAAATAAAAACTCCTACTTTGAGGATTTGGCTTTTACTAAATTTACATAGAAGTACTCATGCATTAAGAGCTCCCAAATATATTTGCTAAGTTCCATACTGCAGCATACTTTCTGATCCCATATCGCCTTCTGTCTGTTGCCGTAGAATGTCCTCGGGAATTGGAGCTCAAAGGTGTTCGCTATTGCCTTGTTGGCATCTGGTCAGAGTTCTACAATTACAGGAACTTATGCAGGACAATATGTCATGCAGGTTTTGTATCTCTTCTATCACTATTCTTTTTTTGTTAGACATTGCAAACTGCAAAGTTAATCGGCACACCGTATCTTGTTCTAATGCATGAAGACTCAAAAGTATATCAGGAATGTTAATCACAGAGGTAAACTAATCATGCTGTGTGATTTTTAATAACATTTTGTATCTTATTGAGCTTTATGTAGGATAAATGTTGAAAATAGTAAGAAAAAGTATTATGTTTCGAAAGTATGCTAGTATTGCTATTCCACCTTTTCTTGTTTAAATAATTTGTGAACAAAATGGGCAGGAAAATTAGATACATGGGGATCTACCATTGCTAGTGCAAGCTTAATCAAGCTAAACTGGATTGTGACAAAATGTATAGGGATGGTATTAAGCCCAGGGGAAAATATATGACTGTGATTGTCTTGTTTTTTTCTACTAGTCCTTTACCTGTAAATGAAAAAATATCATATACCAGATGTATCAATTGTCATCTAACATAGGACGATGACCTTTACTTATTTCTTACTACAGGGGTTTCTGGATCTCAGGATGACGCCCTGGTTACGGAACCTTCTAACTAGGTCCCTGGCAATTGTGCCTAGTCTTATTGTGTCACTAGTTGGCGGTTCCTCAGCAGCTGGGCAGTTGATTATCACTGCTTCGGTAACCACTAAAACTCTGTTCTTACATCATGCTGCTGATAATCTTTACTTCGGCGCACACTACCCAGGGAAATCACATTGCTCATTTCCTAAGTCTACTGTTAATTAATTTCACGCTGTTATATGCAGATGATACTGTCATTTGAACTTCCTTTTGCTCTAGTACCGCTCCTTAAATTCACCAGTAGCAAAACAAAGATGGGGCAGCACAGAAATTCAAGATTCGTAAGTCGTTCATCGCATAATTGGATAAGTTCAATGACGTTGCAGCGATCCAGTTAGTCATTACAATGCATCAAAATTCCGTTCCACTGCAGATTTCCGCGCTAACATGGGCGATCGGCTCCTTCATCATGGTCATCAACATCTACTTCCTGATAACAAGCTTCGTCAAGCTGCTCCTTCACAGCGGGCTATCCACCGTCTCCCAAGTATTCGCGGGGATATTTGGGTTCCTCGGCATGCTCATATACATCGCCGCGATCCTCTACCTCGTCTTCAGGAAGAACAGGAAGTGTACCTTGCCGTTGCTCGAGAGCGATGCGAAGCTTGGTGCCGCCGCAGGCCACGCCGAGGGAGAAGGTTCTCTTGGCCATCTTCCCCGGGAGGATATCTCCAGCATGCAGCTTCCTCATCAGCGCCCTGCGTCTGATTTGGACTAGATCGTATAGTTGCTCCAATGAGGAAACTAGATATGTTTCTGATCATGGTGATGATTTAGTAGCTGCATAACTGAGGAGCTAGGTGTCATCAGGTATTGACGTAGATAATGGAAGTGATTTTATAGTGGCCGAATTAAAATCTTTCTTACGGAAAGGGATAGTTAGCATAGTTTGCCAATAATTTTCGACGGTACTATCCATTGTAGACAAGTGGATCTCTATTATCTAGAATAAAGAAAAGAAATGAATTGCATCACCCTTTACCCAACTTTTACTCCCTCAGCGACTATTAAGGCCAACTCAAACCGATCCCCTGTACGGGGTTAGAGGAGTAAAACCTTTTTACTCCCGCAGCGACTATTAAGGCCAGCGCAAACCAATCCCCTATCCGGGGTTAGAGGAATAAAAAATCGGTTTTACTCTAACCAACACCTAGCCGATCCCCTAAACAGAATAGAGGAGGCTAATTTATCCTCTGCCGTTTATTCCGTCCTTATATTTGCTCCGCCGCTATCGCCTCGAGGAAAAATTCCGCCTCTTTCGCGCCTCTCCCCTCGCCACTGCCTCTTCGCCGGTTCACCTTCAGATGACCGTTCGTCGGCCCCGCTGCTACCTCGTTCTGTTCCTTGGCCCTCGCCGCCCTTCTGCCCGACTTCGGGACCGTTTATCGCCCGTCGTCGGAATCAAGGTGAAATGTCCTCGCCATCGCCATAGCCAATTCGTCGGATTGCTTCAAACCTTCTTCCTCTATGGTTGCCGCCGTATTTGACCTTTCTTGCGCACAACTGTAGGTCATTCCCATGCGTCGCCGCCCGCTGGTTTGCCGGCCGGCCGGTGCACCACCATTGCACCGCAAGTGTTCAACGGTTTGCCTAGGTGATTTTTCCATTCGTTTCATTTTGAACCTAGCCGTTTGGATTTAACCAAGCCGTTTGAATTGAAGATGAAGATGTTGAGGGAGATGGCCTTCGAGGACTCGTTGTCATTCGAAGAGGAACAAGTCGACGAAGATTCGAAACCGTTTTAGGCATTATTTTCAATGATGATATTCGGTGGCCTAGGAAAGGATCGCAGATTGGCCGCATACACATCAAACGTGATAGAACGGAGGGCCATGCCAAGATCACGAGAGACTACTTTGCTCCAAGTCCAATCTATCTGGAGAAGTACTTTCGTCGGCGTTTAAGGATGCACACAAGTCTTTTTCTTACCAATGCAAAAGCTGTTGAGAAGTATGATGACTGGTTCAAGCTTCAAAGAAATGCAAGCGGAGAGATAAGTGCAAGCCCTCTGATGAAGTGCNNTGCGGTTGTTCGAGTCTTGGCATATGGGTGTTTGATCGATGCAGTTGATGACTATGTCCACACTGGTGAAGAGAAACTATTGGAGGCCATTCAATAAAGCATTGATTGATGTTTTTGGATCGGAGAATTTGAGAGCACCCAATGAGGAAGACACCCAGAGGCTGATGGCAGAGAGTGAAGCAAGTGGATGGCCGGGGATGCTTGGATCACTTGACTGTATGCACTGGAATGAAAGAATTGTCATGCGGGGTGGAAGGGTCAGTACAAGGCCACTGCAACAATTCAACTATCATTCTTGAGGCAGTTGCAGCGAATGATCATTGGATATGACATTCATTCTTTGGTTTGCTTGGCCCTCACAATGACTTGAATGTGCTGTCGAGATCAGCACTGTTTTCTAGGCTTATTATAGGAGATGCCCCTGCTTGCAACTATTCAGTGAATGGGCACAACTACTCGATAGGTTACTACCTTGCGGATGACATCTATCCCCATGGGCCACATTAGTAAAAACAATTCCGCGCCCAAAAAGGCAACAAAATATTCACTTCACCCAATGTCAAGAAGCGGCTAGGAAAGATGTGGAGAGAACCTTCGGTGTGCTTGAAAAGCGCTTTGCAATTGTTCGTGGCCCTGCCGAGTACTAAAGCTCCAAGGTTCTATGACAGATCATGACTTGTTACATCATATTGCATAACATGATCATTGAAGATGAGAGAGATATGCATGAGAACTTATGGTACATCACCAACGGGACTCCCATTGAGCCAGAGTATGCTCCAAATAGGATCTAGACATCCCTTGAAGGGCATCGCAGGATTGAGAACCCACCAGTCCATACTAAGCTCCAAGAAGATTTTATTGAGCATGACTGTCAACTTCACAACACTTCCTAGTTGTGTTATTTACTACATTTGAATCACTCGATGTGTTTAAATTTAAATAATTTGATTTGTAAACTTTATTCAATGTATACTCACCAGTTCATACTAACCTTGATATTTATGTTTAGTTTCTGTTTAGTTTCTACAGTGTGCTAATATGTAGTTACAATCTAAACTAGAATTGCATAAGTTAGAAAAAACAAAATTTTACTCCGTTATTTTAGAGGATTGGCTAGTTTGGGCCAAAGGTTAGTGAAGCAAATATACTCCATCCACTAAGGTTGCTCGGCCGTATCCTCCTCCATTTTACAGGGGATCGATTAGAGTTGGCTTAATATGGATAGGAGTGAGTAGCAAAAATTCGTCCAGCAATGTCGGTGGATGGCTGAGTGCAGCAGTGGTAATCTCTATTGTAGAAATGGTTTTGCTAGATCACATCTAGATGTGACATAACTATTGCACATCTAAGTTCTATGCCATTGATTTCATACGGAGATTCGTGTGACTATTTCTTTTTTAATTTTAGTTTTTTTCTTTTTATGCTTGATGGAGTCATTTAGATGTGCAATAACTATGTCATATCTAGATGTGTCCTAGACACACCCTTTCAAGAAAGCAATGTTTCGGTTCTTTGCCATGATACCACTAACCATTTGTAATACGAGAATTGCTTCACGTACGCTAGTCAATGTACATCTTGAATATTGCATAATGAGAGCCGTTCAACATCAAATCATCAATTGTTCATGAACTAGCTAAATAATCATGCCATTACACACCCTCATTTTCGAACTGAAGCCATTCATCCGGGCTTTAATTTCTCGTCTTTATTCAATTAATGTTATGCTCCAATTCTCAAAGTGCCTAAATCTTAATAGGACATGGCGACCTTCAGCTCGAACTCCTCCCCGACGACCAGCGACAGCCCGCCGATGTGGGCGACGCCGCCGAGTCCTCCTGCGTTCTGGTACCGTGTGCCGGCTGCCGAGCTCGCCTCCACTTCCGCGCCGTTGACGTGGACGGTGAGCTTCTTCGGCGCCGCCCGCGACCGGTGCCCCATGAGCACCACCTTGCTGATCACCAGCGTCCTGCTCTGTGCGTACGAGTTGTGCAGCACCTCCGACCTCACTTTGATGGCCCCGTCGCTCCCCGTCCCGCAGCTGAACCTTACCATGCTCCAATCGCTTCTCCCGCCCATCTCCGGCGACTTGCCGTCGTCCAGGAAAAGGTCCCCGCTGGCCGTGCCGTCCTCCGCGAGCGCGACCAGGAGGTGGAACGCGGTCCGGCGCGCGCGCGACGTCGTCAGCGCGCTCTGCTGCACCGGCAGGATGGTGCCGCCGGCCACGTGAACGTTCACCGTATCGGCCGGCGCCGGGAGCGTGACGTGCTCGCCGGTCCGCGTGGCGACGGCGAGGGAGTAGTCGTAGAGGCTGAACCACTGGCCCGCGGGGAAGTAGGCGTCGACGGTGGTGGCGCCCGGCTCGAGCACCGGCGAGACGAGCACGCCGCGGCCGAGCAGGAACTGTCGGTCCACGCCGTACGTGGCGACGTCATG
Source organism: Hordeum pubiflorum (assembly GCA_000582825.1). NCBI lineage: Eukaryota > Viridiplantae > Streptophyta > Magnoliopsida > Poales > Poaceae > Hordeum > Hordeum pubiflorum. The sequence goes on along the minus strand of CBMN010077543.1, from coordinate 5,288 downwards.
CGGGTAGGAGAAGAAGAGCGGCCGCGCGATGGGCGCCCCCGTCATGTGCGCCTCGTACATGAGCGTGTAGAAGTAAGGAAGCAGCTGATACCGGAGCCCGAGCGCCTTCCTCGCCGACGCCGCCACCGACGGCCACAGGTACAGCTCTCGCCGGACGGTGTAGATCGCCGAGTGGTCCCTCGAGAACGGGTAGAAGGCACCGAGCTGGATCCACCGACTGCAGAGCTCCTCTGTCGTGTTGTTGTTGAAGCCGCAGATGTCGGCGCCGATCATGGGCATGCCGAAGAGGCCGAAGCTGAGCATGGTGTTGATGGAGTAGCGGAGGTCGCCCCACGTCGCAGCGTTGTCGCCAGTCCAGTGCGCGGTGTACCGGCCGGAGCCGACGAAGGTGGACCTGCTGAGCACGAAGGGGCGGCGGCCGGTGTCCCTCAGCAGCGCGCGGTGCGTGGCGCGGGCCTCGAGGAGGCCGAAGAGGTTGTGCGCGTCGTACTCGGTGACGCCGCCGTAGTGCACGGCGGAGGCCGGCACCGTCTTGTTGTTGATGGGGCGGCGCACGCCGTTGTTGTTGATCCGGTACGGCGGGTCGTCGAGCGCGTTCATCGGCTCAGGGTTGTAGAAGTTGGAGATCTCGTTCATGTCGATCCACAGCCCGTCGACGGGGATGGTCCGGCGGAAGAGGGAGATCTCCCGCGCCCAGAACTCGGCGGCGCGCGGGTGCATGAAGTCCGGGAAGTAGACGTCGCCCGGCCACACGTTGCCGAGGAAGTTGGTGCCGTTCCGCTTCAGGAAGATGTCCAGCTGCATCCCGCGGACGAACGTCCCGTACGTCGCGTCGATGCGGATCCCTGTCATCGTCAAGTAAATCAGCGACCCCGCCACCATTTTTACAGTTCCATTTTGCTGCTACATTTGATCGATCTTGTCGTGTGTATGTACCTGGGTCTAGGATGAGGACGTATTTCTGGGCGTTCCGGTGAAGCCGGTCGACGAACGGCCGGAGCTCGACGGCGGTGAAGTTCACGCGGTTCAGGGTGAAGTCCTTGAACCCGTCCATGTAGTCAATGTCCGTCCACATCACCTCCAGCGGGATCCTGGCCTTGGCGTAGCCGGCCACCACGCGCTCCAGGTCAGACACGTTCAGGTACCCGTAGCGGCACTGGTGGAACCCTGCAAGCAACCAACATTCGCCATGGCCGTTCAGCTCACCCAGATGCAAGAAGAAACAGAGTATGCAGAGTACAAGCAGATGAAGGGCGTTGCGGCGTACCGAAGGACCAGTATGGCATGGGGGCAGGGCGGCCGATGAGCTGGGTGTACTGGTCGACGACGGCGAGCGGGGAGGGGCCGGCGAAGAAGTAGAAGTCGAGGACGCCGCCGATGACCTTGTAGGTGACGTAGGAGCCGCCGTAGAGCACGTCCATGCCGTTGCTGCTGAGCAGGAGCACGCCGTGCGCGGTCCCCGGCGGCCGCACGTCCATGTAGAAGGGGTGCGAGCCGTAGAGGTTGACGTCCACGTTGGCCGCGCCGATGTCGGCGTTCCAGAGCGTGAAGGTGTCGTTGTGCCGCAGCCGGAACGAGCGCTTCGTCTGCTCGCCCAGCCCGTACAGCGACGCCCGGCCGGCCGGCAGCGCCGACGTCACCTCCAGGTACTTGTCCCTGAAGACAAGGCCGGGGGCGGTGTCGAAGAGGACGTCGCCGGTGGAGCGGCGGGACACGGTGAAGCGGAACGGGGAGGCGTGGATGGTGAGCACGAGGTCCGAGCCCGCGGCGGACAGGACGCGGCTACCCTGGAGCGGCGTCGAGGAGGTGGGCGGCGCGTCGTGGAGGACGTCCTCCGGCGCGGGGCGCGGGATGATGTCCTGCGGCACCTCCCATCGCGGGTGGTCGGCGTCGGTGATGCGCACGCGCAGCCGGCTGTCCGTCTCGAGGCTGCCACCGGCGTGAGAAAAATGAAATGGTAAGGAAATGAATAAGTAAGTAAATTACAAATCTATTATCACAGTGGTCGCATGGCCTAATGGATAAGGCGCTCGCCTCCGGAGCGGGAGATTCTGGGTTCGAGTCCCAGTGTGATCGGTCACTGTAATATTTTTTGCCCCTATCTGTGTACTCAACTACTCATACAGTTCCTTTTTTTAAAAATCTCATAATAGGAACTTCTACGTCAGCTCGGCGGTCTAATGAACTCGAAGAATTCACAAGCACAATTGGCACATTTTTATCAAGAAACAGCAATCCTAACGAGTAGTCCAGACGGACGATCAAACTAATCACTCGACTCCCGGCGAGAGTGAGAGTTGAAGATCAACCCAAGCGACGAAGCACTTGCCTTGCAGTGAGGCAGAGCCTCTGGACACCAGGCCCGAGCGCCGCCGCGTCCGCCGGTGTCTCGCCGGCAAGCTCGAGCCGCGCCGACAGAGCGCTCCCCGACTGGGTCACCGACACGACGTCGTAACCCCCGCTGCCGCTGCCGGCGGAGTCATCGCCCCAGGGCAAGGCGACGGCCAGGGGGAGGAAGGCGACGAGGAGGGTCACGAGGACGAGGGGTGGACAACAATTGGCTGCCGCGGACGGCGTCGCCATCGGAGCACGCACAGGGAAGGGGTGTGCAGTGCAGCGCAAGGAGGCCGGCCGGGCCAGCTAATATAACCGCAAGACAGATCGGGCTCTGCGAATAAGTAAGCATTGGCGATGACCAGCCAATCAATCAATCAGTCGGACGGGGATCGATCGATAGCGACTTTGTCGGCCAGAAAAATATGCTCATCCTTGGTTTCTTCAGAGCAAGGATACAGCACAGCTGAACTGACACAGCACGGCGGTTTCCACCAGTTTATTATATAGCAGATCCTTAAGACGATACACAATTTGCTCTTTTTTTAAACACGGTACGGACGCAAACATCCACATACACGCATATACATTCGCCACATCCTATTCCTACAAGCACCTCCGAAAGAGTGAGGGGCATATCATCTTAAGTAATGATCAGCTAAAAGGCCGTGAGCTTTTGGTTTTGCAGGCTGGAGGGCAGCATAAATCTGCAGTGTTTACTTCTGTAACGTACTCCTACATTGGCTTGACGTGGTATCAGTGGGCTAAAAGGAATCAACTCGTAGTGTTAACCGCACAGTTTAGTTACTCATGTTTAGATGAATATTAGAGCTGCTGACTTGCCACAGTCACATACACAATACTAAGACGTATTGACGGTTCAACTCAAGCTGCCAAAACATCTTATATTTAAAAACAGAGGCAGTATTTGTTACTAGCTGTACCGTATAAAATGTTAGTCCACGGACAAAACTGGATAGCACGGTGGGCAGATCAAGGATAGCGCCAATAATTTGGATCGGTTTTGGAAGAGAAATGGAGGAGGATCTGTTTCTATAAATGGGCTCCTGACAAGATCATAGACGTGCAAGTTGTTGGCTACAGTGGTTTCAGCATCGTAGCGTGTCAAGAGATAAAAGATCCGGATAACAATAACTAATCTGTGCCTTGCGTTGTTGTTGGATCTATAATATACTACTAGTATTTTCCTGCCAGTAGTTGTGGGACTGGTTCACTGGTGGCGATTCTTGTGGACACAAATGATACTCATTACTAGTTACAAAGAAATTGATATTCATTACTTAATCTGAATTTTATTTTACTTTTGTAAGCATATATAGTAGCTTCAGAAGGAAATCAAATGGGGCCACATTGTTTGAAGCTATTCCCTCCCTTTCTTTTTACACAACATATTAGGATTGTCTTAAGTCAAACTTCATAAAATTTAACCACATTATGTTTAAAAATATCAATATCTACAATACAAAATAAATACAATACAAAAATATACTCGATGATAAATACAATGATATTGATTTGGTATTGTGAATGCGGATATTTTTATCTATAGACTTGTTCAAACTTTAAAAAGTTGGCATAAGACAAATTCAACATGCAAACTAAAAAGAAACGGAGGGAGTACCACTAAATTCTCACTCTCCTCTAACTCAACTCATAATTGTGTCTCAATTGATTTTAAAATGGGTAACTTTGTTTACGCAAAAGGGGAAAAGGTGCACTTCTTTAAAAAAAAGAGAAAAAATGCAACTGGGTGTAAGTGCAAGTTGAAGTTCTAATCGAATTTCATTTTTCTAAAATAAATGAGATTCGAAAAAATCATGGTCAACTTGGAAAGAGACGGTCCAAAAATGTCGGATAACAATGCAAAAATTATGCATCAACCTCAACGTCTTTGCTGGATTCTCTCTCAAGAATTAATAAAGATAATTAAAAAAAGTCAGATTTTTATTGTAAAATATACGAAAGTAGAAGTTGAAGTAAGTGTTAAGGGTTGAAAAGTAGACATCTCATCCTTAAAAATGAAGGAATATATGCACAATTAAGTTGTATATAGTATCAGGGTTTGTGGTATTGAAAATTTTCTACTCGTTGAGTCCTTGGTCGATCATCCCATTCAGTTTACAAGCTCCACTTTATTCCATTTTTTTTGCAGTTACACTTTCTTCCATATAGCTAGCCCAAAATAGAACAATGAGCATTGTAAAATATTTTAATGGAATCAATTTTTTTTCTTCGGCTCGATGAAGTAAATTACATACAATCAACCTAGTTTCTAATTTACGGTGTCTTCTTGGATGACTCAAATATTTATTGACATAATACGCCATTTGTAGTTGTATGGAGTGAGAAATATGTAGTTGTATGGAGTGCGAAATATTAATGGTTTTGCTTCAGACAAACTACTTTCGAGGTCCAAAAACTGCAGATCAGCGATGGAGTCACGTCGAGCTCAGGTGAAGAGGTGATCTGTCTCCTTTTCCTTGATGGAGAGGGACATGCGTTGTTTTTTTGCATAGGATTTCCTACCTTTTCAGTTGTAATGTCGGTGTTTACGTGCCCTGTAATGTCGATAGTGCTTAGATTGGGCTGAGCAACCAAAGTCTTTTTAAGCTTGCGTTGATGTAGGCACCGTCCATGTGCACGGCCGTACAACAATCTTCTCCTTTTCAGCGAATGATACGCAAGCCTTTCCGTATTCGCGAAAGAAAAGTAACTGAATCTTTATGTTATTAATGAGCATGTATTATCATGAAAAACATATCAAATATTGATAGACATAATACAATACATTTTTTCACGGTACCAGACAAAGCTACTTGCCAAAATTGTTGTGAGAGAAGGCCAGTGAATGACAAAGGCCCTGTTTGGATACTCTAACAGGGTTAGAGTTAGAGTTATTTTCTAACCCACTCTAACTCAAATAAGCACCTCTC
>CBMN010077529.1:0-13701 GCA_000582825.1 Hordeum pubiflorum | reverse complement strand
CTAGGGCATATTTCCAACAATCATGACCGCTTCGGTGCTATCCATCTCAACCGCAATGGGGTTGGCCGTGCGGTGTAGGGCAAGCTCAAGTCCTTCCCTGCATGCTGCAAGTTCAGCATCCAAGCTATTATCACATGCGTGAATCTCTCTACAGACGGTAAATATGATTTCACCCCCTTCCGAGCGCAACACCATGCTGCCCCCGGCCTCGCCTGTAGCTGGCACGTAGCTGCCATCAACATTCAACTTGGTCCATCCAGGACGTGGTGCCTCCTAGCGCAACTCTTCCTTCTGCTTCATGGTGCGAGAGCTAGAACAAACTCCCGCCTGGACGACCATCTTACCCTTCACCATGTCTCCTTGAGGCCACTGATGGATGCACAAGAGAGAGTTGATATAACCCTCGAGGAATCTGCGGGAAGCTTCAGTCGGTGGAGGGATCTTCCCATGGGTTATTTCATTGCGCACATACCACACACGCCACATGATCATAAGCAGTACCATGCATGTGGTCTCCGGAAGTGGTTCCAAAAGCAAAAACAGCCATTCCGGGCATGTATTGATGATGCTCTCCACCGCTGGAATGGGCCAGTCCAGCGCCATAGCCCTCCATAGCTCCACTGCGAGGGGGCACCTGCACATTGCATGGAAACCATCCTCCCGTTCCATTCCACAAAGGGGACACACATCATTAAGCTCAAGGTGTCAAGAAAATTTATTTGCCCAAGTAGCAAGCGAGTTGAACACGAGTCTCCATGCAAAGACGCGTACCTTTGGAGGAGTAGGGCACCCCCATATGGTGTTCCAGATGGCGCGACAACCATCCGATGCCCTGCTCGATGCCGTTGCCCGTGGACGCTCGCGCTCGTCCATGGCTAAGCGATAAGCGGAGCGAATGGTGAATACACCGTTCTTCTCCAGGGCCCATGCAATGACGTCGTCGGTGATGCAGGGCGACGTACGAATGTTGGTGATGGTCGCGACATCCGCTGGAAGGAAATACTGCCGCAATATCTCTGCGCGCCACGCGCTAGAGGTATCCAGAAGCTCAGAGACCCGCCGCGGTCGACAAGTTTCCTGCTGTGTGACCGGCTTGCCCGTTGGTGCTATAGGGAGCCACCGGTCACGCCAAATGCGTATGCTGCTGCCATTGCGGACGCGCCATACAAGCCCCTTTTTTAGGAGTTCCAAGCCATACTGGATGGCCTGCCACGTAGGAGACATATTCCCAGAAAAAACAGTATCCTCAAGCCGACCATCCGGATAGTATCGAGCTTTAAGAACATGCGCACATAAACTGTTAGGATTAATGAGTAGCCTCCACGCCTGCCTCGCCAGAAGAGCTTGGTTAAAAAGACGGAAGTCTTTGAAACCCAAACTGTCCTTCATTTTATGCGCCAGAATGTTTGGCCAGGCCGTCCAATGGGTTTTCCTTTTGCCTTCGAAAGAACCCCACCAAAAGTTACGCACCATCCTGTTGAGGTCGTCACACACCGACATCGGAAGTTTGAAAACCCCCATGATATATGTTGGGATCACCTGTGCAACAGCCTTGATCATCGTTTCCTTCCCAGCAATGGACAACGTGTCACCCTATGCAATGATTCGCTTCAAAAGCCTTGACTGCAAATTCTGAAATTTCCCCGTCGACATACAGCCTTCAGGTGTAGGCAAGCCAAGATATTTCTCCTCAAAAGTGACACTATTTACATGCAGTGCGAGCGGACCATTTCTTGATTATATTCTGTGCATGATCTCCCAAACAGTACGCTGCACTTAGATGGATTAATGCATTGTCCTGTTGCCTTCTCATATGTATTGAGTACCTCATAAATCTTTCTAGCTTGTGCCTCTTCTGCTTTGAAAAATAAGAGAGTGTCATCCGCGAACAGCAGATGGGAGACCCCCGGTGCACGCCGACAAACCTTGAGGGGAGTGAAGTCGCCCCTATCTTCACCTTCCTTCAACAGAGCGGAGAGCCCATCAGCCACAAAAAGGAACAAAAACGGGGAGAGAGGATCACCTTGCCGAAGTCCACGCGTCGGTGCAAACGAATCCAAGAGAGTCCCATTAAATTTCACGGTATATCTCACCGAGGTGACGCAAGTCATAATCTAGTCCACCCAACGACGAGCAAAACTCAGCTTTTGCATCGTTCGCTTCAAGAAAGTCCAATCTACCCTGTCATAAGCTTTGGACAAGTCCAACTTGTAGGCACAAAAGCTCTTTTCTAGGTCTCTTTCCTGCTGAATGTAATGTATGCACTCAAAGGCAACTAACGCATTATCAGTAATCATCCTTCCAGCGACAAAAGCGCTTTGAGTAGGTGAAATAATATCATCCAACAAAGGCCTCAAACGATTAACCAAACATTTAGCCACTACCTTGTAGATGACGTTGCACAAACTGATAGGTCTGAACTCTATGAACTTCTCTGGATTGTCCACTTTAGGAATGAGAACGATGGACGTGTCATTCACCCCATCTGGCATTACTCCTGTATGAAAAAAATCCTTCACGCCGCGTATAACTTGCTCTTTCATGACTGACCAATTCCTTTGAAAAAAGCGAGTTGAAAAACTATCTGGCCCGGGCGCTTTCAGGGGCCCAATCTAAAACAGTGCATCGGCGATCTCCTTATCCGTATATTCTGCACATAGATGGTCATTCATATCATTAGTAACACGTGAATTAATTAGATCAATGACCGGATCAGCACATAATGAGGAATCCGCAGTAAACAAAGAATTAAAATAAGAAGTCTGCCATCGCTACCATGGAGTCATGGTCCTTGTGGGTCACGCCATTATCATCCATGAGAACCTTAATTCGATTTTTTCTAGTCATTTCAATTCTAATATTAATAAAATTCACAAATATGAACAAAATGTGCATTAAGCAAATGTTCACATGGGTTCAAAAATATTCACAAAAATTCAAAATATGCTCAGGGATAATGAAAATGTTCATGTGAATTAAAATATGTTCGGGAATTCCAAAATGCTTATGAAATTCAAAAACTATTTGTGAATTCAAAAGGTTAATGAATCTTAAAAATATGATGATGAATTCAAAAAACATCATAAATTGAAAAAATCATGCATTTAAAAATGTTCGTGAAATTAAAATAATCGCGAAATCAAAAAATGTTCACAACTTTTCTTTAAAACCGCAAACATTTTGTGCAAAATATAAACAATATTTGACATTTAAGCACAATTTATGAAACTGAGAATAATGTTTGAAATTCCAAACATTTTTTGACATCGTGGAAAAAATTTAAAAACATGAATTTGTTTTTTGAAAAGCACGGACACATTTTTGAAAACTTTAATGTATTTTGAAATTTTGAGTCTTTTGTAATTTTTTGAATATTGTTTACAAAAATAGAAAAAAGATAAAGATAAAACCCAAAACTAAAGGAAAACCAGATGGAAGAGTGAAAGAAATAATTGGTTCAAAAACCTTTAGAGGATTCGCAAAACTTTCATTCGCTCGATTCTGTATTGGGTCGGCCCATCTCCTACGCCAATGGGCGATCGGAAGCTTAACACCCAATCGAGTGATACATAGAGTTATGGGGAAAAGAGTTGAGGGGCTCCTATTCCCCAACGCAGATCGGGGAATATCGATCAAAGGCGCACCCCAGCCCCGTAGTACTGGGCAAGCCCGCTCGTCTATTATTCACATTTTTTTCTTTGTTTTTTCCACCGGTTTCGGGAAGGTTCAAGAACATTCCCTGAACCATTGATTTTCTTTTTTTCATTTCTTTGGATTCCTTCCAATTTTTGTTTATCTCTCCGTTTATCTATTTATTTTTATATTTTAAACTTAATGGTTCTTTTGAATTTGCAACCCTTTTTCAAATTCATAAAAAATCAAATGCATGGAATTTTTCAAATTTGGGAATTGTTTACAAATTCGAGAAATTTTCAAATTCAAGTGAATTCCCACCACATTTTTCCAATTCGTGAACTTTTCTTTAAAATTCGAATTTGTTTTAGTCCGTAATATTTTAAAATTTCTATTTTCTCTAGAAACTTAGAACATTTTTTCAATTCGTGTACAATTTTAGAAAATATGGAAACATTTTTTAAATTACAAGAATGTTTTTACAAATCATGGTTTTTCTATGAAATCAGCGAATATTTTTCAAGTTAGTGGACATGTTTTGAATATGGAATTTTTTTAAAGTTGTGAACATTTTTCACATTCTTAGGCCTTCTTTGGTTCATAGGATAGGAATATCATAATAATAAAAAGGTTGTAGAAAATGAGATGACATGTATCTCAAATCCTATGAGCAGGGTTAGGAAAAAAGACGTCATTTGATTCACATCATAGGAAAATTTCCATTGAGTCTGGGCACATATTTATTTTCCTTTGAAATGTGGACGATAAGAACAAATTCTATTAGGAATAGGAAATGAATTATATAGTCTAAAGTTTATATCATTAGAAAGTAGATGATTTGAAGTTTCTAATAATATATTTTTGTGATATATAACTTGTATTACATTGGTTTATTTATCAACCTAGATATACACGCAAGCCTTATAAAACGGAAAGGAGATAGTACTCGGTTCTGGGATTAGAAATTACAAATTGTTTGTTCTCCCAAAAAAATAGAATTCCAAAAAATGTTCGTGCTTTAAAAATATACTTGGCATTGGAACTCCCTTTCAAGTGCATACGCCATCAGTACCTAGTGACTGACCGCATCATTTCGTTTTCTAGCCTTTCAATTCTATTTTAACAAAATTCACAAATACAGACAAAATGCACATTTAACAAATGTTCACATGGGTTCAAATTTTTTCACAAAAAATCAAAAAAATCATGAATTATGAAAATGTTCACGTGAATTAAAATATGTTCGAGAATACTAAAAGGCTCATGAAATTCAAAAAACTGTTTGTGAATCCAAAAAGTTAATGAAACTTAAAAAGTTGATGATGAATTCAAAAAATATTATGAATTAAAAAATGTTCATGAATTGAAAAATGTTCAACAATTTAAAATGTTCACAAAATATAAAATTGTTCACAACTTCCTTAAAACCGCAAACATTTTTTTGCAAAATGTAAACAATATTTGAAATTTAAGCACAATTTTTGGAACTGAGAATAATGTTTGAAATTCCGAACATTGCTTGAAATCGTGGAAATATTGAAAATGAACAATTTTTGAAAAGCACAAACACATTTTGAAAACTTTAATATATTTTGAAAATTTGATTCCTTTGTAAGATTTTGAATATTGTTTTACAAAAAATGTAAAAAAGATAAATATAAAGCCAAAAACTAAAGGAAAACTGGATGGAAGAGTGAAACAATTAAAAAGATGGTTGGAAAACCTTCTATAGGATTCCCAAAATGGTCGAACGGTTCATTCGTTCGCTTTTGTATTCGGTCGGCCCATCTCCTACGCCAATGGGCGATCGGAGGCTTAACACCCATATCGAGTGATACATAGAGTTTTGGTGAAAAGAGTTGAGGGGTCTCCTACTCCCCTACGCGGAACGAGGGATACTGATCAAAGGCGCACCCCAGCACCGTAGTACTTGGCAAGCCCGTTCGTCTTTTACTCACGTTTTTTGCTTTGCGTTTTCCCGTTTTTGGGAAAGTTCGAGAACATTCCTTGAACCATTGATTTTCTTTTTTCCATTTCTTTGGTTTCTTCCATTTTTTGTTTCTTTCTCCGTTTATCTATTTATTTTTGTATTTTAAACTTAATGTCTCTTTGGAATTTGCAACCCCTTTTCTAATTCATAAAAAATCAAATGCATGGAATTTTTCAAATTTGGGATTAGATTCAAATTCGATAAATTTTCAAATTCAAGTGAATTCCCACCACAATTTTCCACTTTATTGAACTTTTCTTTGAAATTCGAATTTGTTTTAATCCGAATATTTTTAAAATTTCTATTTTCTGTAGAAACTTAGAACATTTTTCAATTCAGTTTTAGAAAATATGGAAACATTTTTTAAATTACAATAATGTTTTTACAAATCATGGTTTGTCTATGAAATCAGGGAATATTTTTCAAGTTCATGGACATGTTTTGAAATATGGAATATTTTTTAAACTTGTGAACATTTTTCACATTCTTAGGCCTCCTTTGGTGCATAAGATAGGATTATCATAATAATACGAAACTTGTAAAAAATGAGATGATATGTACCTCAAATCCTATGAGCAGGGTTAGGAAAAAAGATGTCATGTACTCCCTCCGTCCCAAAATAAGTGACTTGACTTTGTACTAACTTTGTACTAGAGCTAGTACAAAGTTGAGTCANNTATTTTGGGATGGAGGGAGTAGTTCATATCATATGAATTTATCCATTGAGTTTGGGCACATATTTATTTTCTTTTGAAATGTGGACGATAAGAACCAATCCGATTAGGAATAGGAATCCATTCCAACGAACCAAAGGGATCTAAAGGGAAAAATTCCTACAAAAATCTTATCCAACAGAATTCCTGTAAAGTTTCTCCAAACCTAAGGAGTCCTTAACGTTTTTTGAGATCCAAAAAAAACTTCAAATTCAGGAACATATTTTCAAATTCAAGAACATTTTCAAAATTTATGAACATTTTTTGTATTTGATAGAAAAATCTAAATCAAATTCTTAGCCTTTTCAATTTTATTAAGAAATAAAATGAAGGAAAAAGAATAAAACAAAAAAGAAACAAAAGAAATAGAACATGCGCCTGCAACTATGTTTCTGGCCGGCCGAACCGCATGGGGGGAGGGGTTGCGAGTTTGTACAGGCTCACCACCCTATCCGCCAAATAGGAGCACTCAATATATCGCGACGGCGGTGCCTCACCCGCAGCGAGACACAGCCGCACAGGCACATCTCGACGGAGGAAGCCCATAATAACGCAGGTACGTGTCATCAGTTTTTTTTTTCTCGCACGTTTTTCTTAATTTGTTTATGTTTCTTTGAAAATATTATAAATACTATATTCCGAAAATCTTAATGTACTTAAATTTACTATACATTTCACCACGAATTAAATTGTTAACGCAGTGTAATTTTTCTTGCTAGTGTATTTTTTAGAAAATGTCTGTGACACTTAAAAAATATTCACACTGTTTGATAAAATGCACGTGGCATTTGTGAAAAAATGATATACAATGTAAAAAATTTGTACAATTCAAAACTAATGTTTCGAAGTATGTAAGTTACATTATAAAAAAATGTTCATGTGTACCAAAAAACTATTGTGACACTTCTTACAAAATGAACATAGATTGTAAGAAAAATGTGCGCATAGTTTAAAAAATGATATGTATCATTCAAATAAATGTTACAACCTGTATTTGGAAAGTGTTTAACGTGTAATCAAAATATATGTTGAAAAAAATTCATTAATAATAATGTTAATAATGTATTTAAACAATGTTTAACCTATATAAAAAATGTTTGAGAGGCATGCTAAAAAAGTACAATCTGTTATTAATAAAAGTGGACATGAAAACATGTATTTTTTAAAATGTACTTAAAATTTTAAACATTTCTAAAACAAGTTCCGGACATATAATGTATATAAACAAGTTGACATGTGCTGAAAAAAATGATTAACCCGGTTTAAAGGAAGAAAGAAACAAGAAAAACCAAAAAAACTGAAGAAGAATAAAAAAGGCAAAATAGTAAAAAATAAGAAATAAAAATACGATGCCAACAGATAAAACCGAAAAAGAAACTCACATAAAAAACTCGCACAAAAGCACTACAATTCTGGGTCGTCCCGCTATTGTCCCCCAAAAGGTGAGCCTGAGCTAAGTCTCGCAATAAGAAAGACCTCTTAGTCAGCGCGTAGGGGCGTATATATGTCGTTTTTATAGCGAGACATAGGGCAGCCTCACCCGAAGGCAAGCACAAGATGTGTCGGCCTCCTTTCTTCTGTTCATTTTTCACATGTTTTGTTTTCGTTTCACTTTGTTTTGTACTTCCAAATATTCTGAATACGTATATGTTACAAAAATATTTTACAAAACACATGAAAAATGTTAATTCAGCATTTAAAAATTGTTAAATGTGTATTGAAAAAATATTTCTTATATATACGAAAAATGTATACAAAAAATATACGTATGAAAAGTTGATCATGGATTTAAAAAACTTTAATAAAGCATTTGAAAAATGTTAAAAAAATATTTAAATAATTTTAATCAACATTTAAAAAATCTCAAATGTGTATAGAAAAAATGTTTTCCATGTATAAGGAAAATTTATACAAAAAACATACAATGAGTAGTAAAAGAATGTTGACCATGTATTTACAAAATGTTAAACGTGTATAAAGAGATGTTGAGATGTTGATCATGTACTTTTTTAATAAAAATAAACGTTTTTCATACACAATGTACTATCTTTGTTTTAATCAGGAACATTTTTCTATACATGTTTAACTATTTTGTAATATCGATTTAATTTTGTAAATATATGTTGTTTGATGTATAGTTTTACTTAATATATGTTCTACATTGTTTTTATACATGATAAAAACATTAATATACATGTTCAACATTTTAAAAATAGTTGGCCAACATTTTTCATAGGAACAAAACAAAATCAGAAAAAACTAATGAAAACCACAAAAGAAACAAAGAAAATCAAGAGAAGGAAGTAAAAAAAAACAAAGAAAACCAAATGCAAAAGGAATAAAAAAATGAAAACAACAAAGAAAACGAAGAAAAACGGCCAAAAACAAGATAGATACAAAAAGAAAACCAAAGTTAAAGATGAAGAAAAGGAAAAAAAGCCAGTGACCAAGAATGAAACAAAAATAAATCAAAGAAAAGAAAAATACGTAGAAAAGAACAAACATAAAAACCAAAGAAAAATCAATGAAAAAGAGAAATAAAGCACTAGAAAACCGGAGAAAACAAAGAAATAAAAAACTATAAGGAAAAAGTCCAAAGAAAGCTTGGAATGAAATAAACAAAAGAAAAAGAAAAGCAGAGATAAGAAGCGAACCATGGAACAAAAGACTAAGCAAACGCGTTTAACTGGCCCGGGCTAATCACGAAGCGTTGCGGGAAGCTTTCACGCAAGGAGAGCTATCATCTTGCTACAAGGCTTTTGGTGGCGAATCTCTAAGCACTTGAGCAACCAGATCATTATCAATATTTCATCCCCTTTTAATAATAGTTGCTTTTCCTATGGACTTAATGTGATATTCGATCCCTTAACCAAAAATGTAGAGTCTTGAAGCTTTGGCAACACATGTCTTTTGTATTTTGAAGGGTCCACATCCACGTCCCATTACTATACCTATATTGAAATTTTTCTGAAATATTCTTTGAGTAGGTATTAGTTCAATGATTTCTATGTTGATATGAATTACCAAAACCACCTGGGGATTTATTACACTTTCAGTCTCCCCCTTTTGGGTAATTGATGGCAACATATAGATCAAAGCTTCGACATTAGTCACTGAATAACATCGTTGTTTTGAGAAGTATGTTATAAGTAAGCCATCCCCCTAAATTTATGCATTATTTAGAATTTGTGCTTTAATGCAAACACACAATTGATTAGGATCATGGGATAACTCTTCCATGCCACATAAATCTCGATATAGCTCTCGCGAGCACATAACATGTCGCTAGTCAGGTTGGCAATGGAATTACCCAGGCAGGTATTGGAGTCCCATACCCGTCCCCACGACAACCTTTCCATGCCCATCTCCATCCCCATACCTGTTTGCGGGGATTAAAAAATATTCTCATCCCCATCCCCCTCCATTTTTATCGCCATGGGGTAACCCGTACACGCAAGCAACAACAATCTTCAATAGCATTTCAGAAAAAAAAATAGCATTTCAACATAATAAATAATATGGTGTGGCTAGGTTAGTGTTTTTTGGGCAATAGAGTGTGATAGTTGAAAATTTGGGTGGGTAAGGGTGGGATCTACATGCGGTCTATTAATTTTAAAGCCCACATGTAAGTCCTTCACGGGTACGACAGGTAATGGGAACAGGTAATGTTATCCCATCCACATCTCCGTCTTGCACGCCGGGTAAAGTATTTGATCAACTAGCTTCCCCATGGCATTCAAGCTCGCACATCCCCATCCTCGAATAGAGTAAGTACCGACGGGGATGCGGGTAATGGTTAACCATTTTCAGCTTCAGTCCCTAGAAGAGGTAACGCGAACCCTTCTACGCTTTTGCGCCATCCCATGTGCGGAGGCGGGGCGCCTTGTTTTTCATTATTTTTTGTTTTTTTCCTTATTTAAAAAATGTTTTGGATTTCCAAAATGTTTTGAGTTAAATAATATGGACGGATTTTTTAAAATCTTTAAAATTTCAGATAACTTTCACAAATTAAAAAAATATTTCTGGATTTCATAAAATGTTCTAATTTCAAAATTGTGTTTAAATTTTAAAAAAGTTATCAGATTTCATAAAATGATTTAAATTTTTAAAAGAAATCCATGATTGTAAAAAATAATTTATATGTTTGAAATATGTTTCAAATTTCAAAAAATATTCTTGAGTTTCAATATTTTCTAGATTTCAAAAATAATTTAAAAAATGTTCCTGAATTATAGAAATATTCCTAGATTTTGAAAAGTCTAAAAATGGAAAAATGAAAAACCTAAAAAGAACCGTTTGAAAAACAAATAGGCAAAAAGGGTTCACGGACAGAACCTTCCCAAACCAGCGGGAGCACACAAAGTGGAAAATCAAAATGGGCCGGCCCATTATAGCATGCAGCTCACTCGAGGGTGCATGATTGCACGGTATCTGTGAGGTACGCGTGGAGTAGGATCTGTCTATCCCGCTGGGTATACCAAAGCTCTACCTGAAGTGTTTCCAGTTATCTCGGTAACGTGTTTTCTTCCTTTTGTTTTTGTTTCTTTTTTTGTTTCTTTTCCTTCTTGTTTGGGGTTTTTATTTCACTTTTCATTATATATTTTTTACTTTTGCTTTTTGGGGGAATATGTAAACACTTTAATTTTGCATGAACATTTTGCATATTTTCTAAGAGAGATGTAAAAAATAAGAGCATATCATGGGTTCATAATGGAAGCGGTCAGGAGAAGAAGGATGTGCAAGCATCTATTGCGAGAAGTGTAATAGAAGTGAAGAAAGGGAATAATGAAGCTAATAAGAAATTACGCCGAAGGTTTGCATCTAGAAATCTTAGGTTTGGTACATCATCCGTGTTGTTCACCAATGCCATGATCCCTATGGCACGGAATATATCCCTAAGTATGAATGTTTAACCCCATGATTTTTTAAGCCGAGCCCATGGGTTTATATTGATACATGGTGCAACATAAAATTTTACATCATGAAAGGTTATTAACAAATTACCATACACAAGAGACGGTATCCCGCGCATTACTACGGGCATCAGTAACAATATATTTTAACGACATCATATTGTATGGCACAGAAATATTTAGAGTAATAACATTATTGTATTTAATTATTATATAGTTGCAACATATTTATCAAAAATAATTAACATAATAAGTAGTTGCTAAATCTTTTTTCCATTAATGGTTGCATGTTAAGATAGGCATTTCCATGCATCGCTGCATGTTGGGTGGGTCTTTTTCCATGCACAATTACACGCCAAAACGGCATGGTTGCATTTTGTGAGAAATAGATTATTGTAGCCCTTCCATTTAGCTGTATAAGATACAAGATGAACATTTTGTTTGAAATATATGGACAAACTTAGGGGATTAATTAGATCATAAAAATAGCTAGAGAGAAACATATCTGCTACGCCATGTCATAGGGGGTTAAACAGACTTATCTCTTGTGATATGCAGAGCCTTCTACCTTAATGAATGTCTGTACTTTTTTTATCCCTATCTTAATAGAATTGACAAAAGCATATATCTTTACCGTAAAACAACTTGTAATATGCAATCTTTAGATGAATATACAAGAATATCTATAAATATCATACACGTACAACTAGACATATCTATATACGAGCATCAAAAATATTCTAAAACACACGTACCCTAGGATTCATGCCGGCTAAGGATAAGGAAGAAATCACAAGTAATATGGAACGATCTAGTCTTAAATGTCAACATAAGAAGCATATAAAAGTGCCCGGAGGCCATGATGAAACACAAGCAACTTCTACCAGAGGAACATCACACTTCATACTCCTCTTCAACACCATGTAATCTTCCATAGTTTATAAAAATATTAGAAGATGCAATGTATGGTTGTTATCGACATCGAGGACATGAACCCCAGTAAGGGACATGTCTTATGTTTCGCATGCCTCGTCAAAGTCAATCGGTTGTACCATCATAGTTCTAATTCACATTTGTCTTTAGTACGTACACTCCTAATATAAAAGGTCATCACAAATTGATCGTCAACATGATCAGTGGTACACTCTAAGATATTTCTCAAGTGCACTTACGCTTTGCATGATACATGTCCAAGTGTAATATTTGATGTGATTTTAGTCCTTATATATATTTTTGAAATGGAGGAAGACCCCCTGCCTCTGCATCTGGACGATGCATGCAACCACTTTATTAATTATTCATAAAGACCTTACAAAGTAGTACGTCAGTAAGTCTAAAGCCACCATCTTGGCAACATCTGTCGCTACTTCTATCCACTTGATGAAGGGGTGCCCGATAGTCTGAGCCTAATACCAAACAGACCTCGCACCTAAGCCTAACATCTAAAACCGGAGGCACCAGCCAAGCCATATACCTGGTCTAGGGCACGCACCAGTCCGGCGCACTCTCAGAGGCCGCCGCCGCCGTCTTCCATCGATCCATCTTCAGAGCAGATACTGACACCACGACCTTGCCAGGTCTACCATCGACGCCACCACGACGCCAGACAGCGCCATCCTCCTGCGCGAGTCCGTCTACACACATCGAACGCCAAGACTCCACTGCGACCCGCCGTCGAGATCCACATTCGTCGATGTGTAAGATGAAACACCGCTCCACCAAAGATGTTGTCCACTGGTCCCTCGAGCCCATGCACACCTCCAAGACTGAAGCCCCAAGGAGGAAACGACGCAAGAACGTCACCGTCATCCAATCTACCGATCTAGAGTTTCCCCTGGAGGTAACATATAGAGGTTTGGAACTTCTCCACGGCGATGTCTTCAAGAAGAGAACGACACAGAAGAGCGTCGCCATCGCCGACCTTGGCATCTAGCCGAGCGCAAGGTTTTCATCCAGATCTGTTCGAAGAACCTCCATCAAGTCTTGTGTACGAATCGCCGCCATCTCCACTGGGGACTCGAAGTAGGCTTCAGGCCGCTGCCGCCTGACCAGCGAGCAGCCGCGCCGCGCGAGTAGCAGGGCCGCCCACAAGCCCCAGCCGTGCCACCGGAGAACCCTACACCAGACCCCGCCGCCGACCCAGGAGAGGACGACGCCACGTACGCCCAGTAGCCACCACCGCCAGCCCGTGCCGTCGCGCCGCCGTGCCCCACGGCCGCGCCTCGCCGCCTCTAGAAGAAAGCGTCCCGCGCCGCCATCCTCGGGCAGGAGGAGTAGAAGGCCCCGCCGCCGCCTAGGCCGAGCGGGCTTTGCCTGACGACCTGCGCTGGCGGCGCCGAGGAGTGGCAGAGGAGGGAGGAGGGGTGAAGGGCGGCAGATCTGGGCTCCCCCCGTCCGCCCGCGGGGACGACGCGAGGAGAGGAGAGGAGCGCCTGTTGGAAATATGCCCTAG
>CBMN010077523.1:69-13077 GCA_000582825.1 Hordeum pubiflorum | reverse complement strand
TATTGTAAACATAGGTGAATATGACATGAATACTTCAAAAATTATAGATACGTTGTAGACGTATCACTACAGAGGTGGGTGGGTGGAGATGTTGTTAGAATAAGCTCTTAAGGGTGCGAAAGTGCATAGGTGCTCTCGGGTGCTACGCCTCCTATGTTCAGAAATAATTTAGTAATTCAAAAAAGTGGAAAATTCTAGGAACATGTTATAGAATCAAACATGACCAAGTATTGCACTCGTATAAAAGTATTAAACAGGAATTACTTTCATCGCATCCGGAATCAAAGATTTCCCAAAAAGGCTATCTAAAAGTACTATTCATACTATATTATTGTCATTTTTTTGCCATAAAGTCAACGGGAATAATTCCTTGGCCAAATTTTTTATACGAGTACATTACCTAGTCATATTGAATTCTAAAAAAGTTCTCGGGCTTTTTTACTCTTTTTAAATTACTATATTATTTATAAATATAAGGGGATGGAGCACCCGAGTGCTCCTAATCCGCTCTCCTTAATGTTGTTAAAACAGACCCACCCTATATATATACTCCCTCCGTCCCATAATATAAGGCGTTTATTGACACTGTCAGAAAACGTCTTATATTATGGGACGAAGAGACTATATGATAAAATATGATAAACCCTACAATTATGTGAAACCATTGATATATACTCGCTCTGTTTTTTTAATCTCGATATAAAGTTTGGTCAAAGTCAAGCTTTATAAAGTTTGACTATCTTTATATTATGAAATATCAACATTTATAATACGAAATCAATATTATCAGATGCATCATGAAATGAATTTTTATACTATATAGTTTTAGTATTGTAGATGTTCATATTTTGCGATATAAATTTGGTCAAACTTTGTCTGGTTTGACTTTGACCAAATTTTACATGTGGAGTAAAAAGAAACAGAGGGAGTACAATACTAAATATATACTTTGTCAAATATAAGTTTTTCCATTTATAAACTCTGGTTATTATTTTATTATTTTTAAACATGTTATATAATTTGTTAATTACAATTTTTCAAAAACTCATTTTTTTAATATGTTAATAAATTATATTTTCTGAATAAAATAAATGAAACTATTTGTCGAAGTAAATATGTCGCCTAACCAACAACCTCTCACTCGTCTGATTTACTATTTAGGACATAATTCTCTATTAACTCCACATAAGAAAATGTTAAAAAAAGATCACAAGATTGGGCGGTAATGATCGATTTGCGGAATGAATAATAGTTAAGCGAGTCATGACATTGATATGGACTGACTCATTTTGCTTTACTTGTGCTATCCACTACTCCGACGGTACTGCCAGGTTTCATTCAATATTTATCAGCAAAATGCGGTATTAATTTGTCGAAAGGGATTGCATCCACTGCTGCGGCGATTATATGTGTAGAGGGTCAAAGTTTGGACCACTGGGCTATTTAACATAAGTTTAATATTTGTACTAAACTATTATATTTATTTAGGGTATACAATCACAATCATAGTTAATACTCCCTCCGTCTCAAAATAAGGGTCGTAAATTTAGTATCAAGTTAGTACAAATTTAACACTAAAGCAGCGACGCTTATTTTGGGACGGAGGGAATACATTTCAGAAAATTTAATTGTAGTAATTCTAAATATGATTAGTTATAACCGTCGCGGTGTAGCTGTAATGTCTATTGTTGAAAGATGTGCATGCATTGCATTAAATTTATATTGTGTCAAAATTGCATTTTTAATTTTATTGCATTTTACACCTTGAGATATTTGAACAAAATTGTCGTGATGTGAGAAAATAAGAAAACCAGACATACACCTTCACAGATTATTGTGGTACTCACGTGATAATGATATTTATATCTGTGTGTGTGTAACCTTAACCCATACGACCTATAAAATATCCTCACAGCGGTTTCCAATTTAGAATTAGATACACGCAAATAGAAATGTCTAGAGTTACAAAGGGAAAAACTTCGATCCATCAGCACGGGGGGTCTTTGTTCTGGATGTGTTTCTGGTGGCAGGCGTCCTCTGATCTGCGACCATCTACCCACGGGTGTAGTTGACCAGGCGGAGGCAGCGGCATGCGACACTATTGCTGGTACGAGCATGTGCGCTTGTACCGAGCCCGGTTATTCATGGATGGATGGATGATCACCACTACTAGTCAAGAGCTAAATATCCCGAAAATGCCAAACGGAGACCCAGCTTCATGGAGGCCTTTATTTGAAAACTTCAAAATTTAAACCTCTTAGTTTCAAAAAATTCAGAAAATAAATACACATATACCTAGATACATAATGTCATGTGTGCAAATTTTCAGGTCGACATACATTAAAATGTGAGCTACATAAAAAAGACAAATCTGGTGCTTTTTAGCATATGTATTGTTCATCTTCAAAGTCCATGATTTTTTTTGGCGCGGCTCGCAATTCAAGGAATTTCATCCTGAAATTTTTCACACATACACTTTACATCCTTGCGTACATGTGTATTGTTTTTCAGAATTTTTTGAACATGAAATTTATGAATTTTGAAATTTTCAAAATAAAGGGCTCCATGGAGCTCGGTCTCTAAAATGCCCTACTCCAAATATCCTCCCTTTTAGGACAACCAAAGATACCAATGTTTTATTCCAACCACCACCAGCAGTCAAGTAGGGGCCTTTCCGATTGTAATTGCTCAAAAAACAAAAAGACTAGCAACTATAGACCAACAAGAAGGGGAAGCTCCCTTCACCTCCTCCACCACCTCGCGTGCATGCAACTTGTTCTCTCTCGTCGTCAGAGAAGCTGCTAGACAAGACGATCAACGGGACGTTGCTCCGGTCCGATGAACGCAACATGAGAAGATCCAACAACACCTGATGTTTAATTAGCGCCAGGTTCAGTTTGCAAAGAACAAGAGGAGGACCATATATCCAGTGGCGGAGCTTGGCCCAAATAGTTGGGCGGGCCGGCTGAAGGAAATAAGCACTAGGCTGGTTTTTTCACGGCCCAAAAGTAGGCATACAGTAGAAAAAAGTCATGGGATGGTCGGGCCACGGCCCACTCGGCCTTGTTGTAGCTCCGCCACTGCATATATCTTTGCAAGTAGTGGCGAAACTACACACTGACTATGATGTCAAGTGACATCACAAAGATCTCTACCAAATTTCAATACTGGCCAAAAATCTCTACCAAAAATAACCTAGACAAGGATTAACATTTTTTTAGGCAAGTTTTTCTTTTTCTTTTGAGGCAAAAAAAGAACATTGGGCCGCCATGAGGCCCAAGCCTAGCCCCTTTGAGAGCAGCCCAAACTCCACCACTCCTCATCAGCAGACCTGGCCAAACGGGCCGGCCCGACACGGCCCGGCACGGCCCGGCGTAAACGGGCCCGGCCCGACACGGCCCGCCCAGGCACGTTTAGTAAACGGGACGTGTCGTGCCAGCCCGTGGGCTGCGCTTCCAGGCCCAGGNNNGGCCTGATTACTAAACGGGCCGGCATGTTGGCCCTTTAGCAGGATGGGCTACACATTTTCAGGCCGTTGGGCTCATTTTTAGGCCTATTGGGCTGTATTTTAAGTATATATATTAAAAGAATTCTAAAAATACATAAAAAATTAAACTGGCCGTGCCGTGCCGGCGCGCGTGCCCAACCTCCAGGCCCAGGCACGGCCAAAGGCGTGCCGCATGCCGGGCCCCGCCCGTTTACGGTCTTGTCGTGCTGGCCCATGGCGGACCGTGCCGGCGTGCTTGCGGGCCGGCCTGGTTAGCCCAACCCGTTTGGCCAGGTCTGCTCATCAGCCATAAATGACCTGACCACAACTCCACCACTCCTCTTCCGCTCCTAGCCGCCGGCGCCGCCACCAGTCCCCAGCCGTGCCGGCGACCATGGCGGATACCGCAGGTGCGACCCCTCTCCTCCCCGGCCTCCCAGACGATATCGCCATCTGGGAGATCCTCGTCTGTCTTCTCCGCAAACCCCTCCTCCGCTGCCGCGCCATCAGCCCCGCATGGCGCCACGCCACCTCCAGCCGCGACTTCCTCCTCTCCCACCACGCCCACCAGCCCGCCCTCCCCCTCCTCTACAGCTGCGACGACCTCGCCGACGGCGGCCGGTCCCTTGACATCGTCCCCTTCGACCACCGCGCAGGGGCCGCCGCCGGCGACCGGTTTCAGTCCGTCGCGCGACTCAAGACACCTCCCTACGAAGCAGGGCTCCCATTCGTCAGTCTCCTCTTACACCTGGAGGCCTCCCGCGATGGCCTCCTTCTTCTCTCCAACGAGGTCGGCAGCCTCTGCATCTGCAACCCGGCTACTTGACAGTACGCTCCCCTGCAGCAGCTCGACAGCTTGGGTCTCCTGGAGCTGTACCCTCACCCGCCTACCGGTGAGCACCGGCTCTTGCTGCACCGGCCGGCTCAAGATCAGCGTGCCATCTACGTTCTCACAATAGGCTCCGGCCAGCCGCTGAGGCACATAGGGTGCCCTGATCCCACCGGGCTGGAACGTATCCTGGGACTCCTATTCCAAGGTAGCATACATTGGTACATACACAATGCGATAACGGTGTTCGACACCACCGATGAGTCGTTTGGGCAGATCCGCACCCCGATTGCTTCTTGTGAGGTCGCCCGACCGTTTTAGATGGGTGACATGCTTGGCATTTTCTTTACTAATGATGAAGACACAACTTTTGATATCTGGGTGATGCGGGACTACCAAGGCGAGGTCTGGGATTTCATGCGTCGAGTTGAATTGCCCGTTGCGGAGATTAGGCAACAGTGTCAATCTTCTTGCCATGAAGAGGGTGTGATGGTTCTTGTACCTGTGGATGGTGAGTTGCTCGTGCTGGTCAGTTGTAATGGATGGCTGTTTCAGGTTGATGTCGATGGCAAATTGATTGCCAGTTTCCAACCCAGAGACCTCAACTCTACTCATTATGTGCTCAAGCAAACTCTTGTTCAACATACCTTCTTTCCGACACTAGAGGGTTATGTTGTCAACGCCTTGCCTTTCATCTGACCTAGCTCTCCGTACCCACATGAGCCGCAGTATGTATTAACTAGATCCCTGGTGTTATGTTGTCAACTCATAGCCTTTTGTCTTAGACGTGTCTTGAGTGTGGTGGTATTTCTTATTGACCTAGCTCTCCTTATCCACATGAGTTGCGCTATGTGTTAACCAGATCAAATTAAGCTTCTTTGTTGATGTATAAAAGAAGTATGATCAGGAAGCTGTGGCTGTTAGATGTTTGTTTGTGTTATATTTCAGTGAATACCCTTTTTGGGGTGAAGTGGCTTCCGTGAGTATCCCCTCAAATGGGTCAGCCTTTCAAATGATTGCCAATTGATCTAACTCGTGTATGTATATTCTTGAACTCAATATTGGATTGTATCCTCCTTTTATATGATGGTTCTCTTATCACTTAATAGTTCTGTTTATTGACTTGAAGGTTTGACTTTATCGAGGACTTTTATGTAGAGATTGCCTGGTGGTCTTGTTAATACCGACATTTTACAAATGTACATATTTTCCTGTTTATATGCTGTGTTTTAAGCTGACGATGAATGAGGCAAATTATCCTCTTTATTGACTAGCAAGCTGCAAATGATTTTCTAACAAGAGCTAGGAATATTAGTTTAATTGAAAGACCTAGCTGTTGCCAATCAACTTTTTTGATAAAATTTTCTGTTTGTACTGCATTCCTGTTCATTATTCTATTGCATATGGTTAGCTGTTGAAACACACAGTTATAATTCTACCTTTGTTTGCATTGTTTGGACATATATCAATAATTTCACTTCAACTGCTAACCACCTTAAGGAATCAATGCTTCATGTGATGTTTGATCTTAAGATAATCTTGAGAAATGAAACTTGAAATGATAAGCAGACGAAAGGTTATCATGGTCAGGCTCAACTCCCAGACTGTGCCCCCTTTAGATTCTGTATAAGTGCCAGTCATGTTCTTTTTGTTTCTTTGACCAGCGCAATGTGTATGAATTAGGTCCACTATGAGCCGGTTCGTTTCCTGTTGAGGTAGACCATTTAGCCACGAGGTGGAGAGCCGGTTTGTTTGTTTTTGAGGTGGACCGATTAGCCACGAGGTGGAGTGGTCGGCGGGAGACCTGGCCAAACGGGCCGACCCGGCACGACACGGCACGGCCCGGCCGTAAACAGGCCCGTCACGGCACGGCCCGCCCAGGCACGTTTAGTAAACGGGCCGTGCCATGCCAGCCCGTGGGCTGCGCTTCCAGGCCCAGGCACGACCTGATTATTAAACGGGCCGGCCCGTTGGCCCGTTTAGCACGATGGGCTGCACATTTTCAGCCTATTAGGTTCAGTTTTAGGCCTATTGGACTGTATTTTAAGTATATATATATATATTAAAAAAATCTAAAAATACACAAAAAAATAAATGGGCCGTGCCGTGCCGGCCCGTGTCCCCAGCCTCCAAGCCCAGGCATGGCCCAAGGCGTGCCGGGCCCGGCCCGTTTACGGTCATGCCGTGCCTGGCCCATGGCGGGCTGTCCTGGTTAGCCCGGCCCGTTTGGCCAGCTATAGTCGGCGGTGCGAAGTGACACCGGACACGAAGACAACAAGTGGCGAGTTAGGTTCCATGAGGCGGAGTGGTCGGCGTTGAAAAGCGGCGCCTAACATGGACGCGAGCAAATGGTGGGTTAGGACTATGAGGCGGATTGGATGTCAATGCAAAGCGAGTACTCGACACGTATGCGAGCAAGTGTTGGGTTAGGATGGGCCAACAAAGGTAGACCCATTACAAGATGTTAGAATTAAAGACCTCAGGTTAAGTAGCTGTGTGAAGAAGAAACGCTGCTGGAGCCATGCCCTCCGTCGATGGCTTTTACAGATAATCAAGCTCTCTGGTCAGCTGCATGCTCCTCCGTGGGCTTAGGCCATGTAGCCAGCCAGCACCAATCCATCATTCACCAAATAAATTTAGTGATCTATGTACTATGATGTACCCACTATGTGTATCATTTTGGCTTTATGCCTTTTCTGGTCGTACCGGCACATTAAGATGGAGCTAGAAGAAAGAGGTATGCCCCATGTTTAAGAATTTATTTCATGTACCATAACTAAATTTAACATCATTGTGAATAAGCTATGGACAAAGGTCTAACTAACACATTATTTTTATGCTTTTCTCCTTACATGGCAGAACATGTAGTCACAACAATCAGATGCTTCAACGATGATACCACAACATAATTACAAGCTTGATGCTCATGCCCTTAATGGTTGTCATCCTGGCAAGGTGAGAATTATGCCCACCACTCTTTATGATGAAATATTCTATAAGTGGTCATATTCAAATTTAAGCAAGTCTTCTGCTCTGTCACCACTTGTTCTTTGCTAGCTTGATTTAATTATCACGATCATCTTCTTGGATTAGTAGAAACATTTTGAAAAGTGCAGTATTCCCTCTGGTATTCAACAGAGTGATTTGCTCGTACTCTACAGGAATATGTTATGGACATCAATGTGTTCTTCTTTAGCAGCTATAAGTCTATAACCCTGTTACTGCTGATATTTCGCCAACCCAATAATTAATTATGTTTGGACTTGGGAGGTGCCCTAAATAGCAATTCTTGAAAATTGATAAAATAAAAAAAAACTACTCAAATTTTTGTGCTACTTCACAGTTTGATTTGGATACGAACCCATAGAGATGCTATGTGTGTTTATATAGTAGTACTATTTTGGTACCGGGACCTAATGTGTCGTATAATTTAGTTGTATGAATGCCGGGATTTCAGAGGATCAATTCTTGGTGTCATGCCTCACCATTGTTTTTTTTTTTGAGGGCTTTGTTGTTGTTGTTGAGGGGTGCCTCACCATTGGTAAGACTAGATATCTGTTATCTTGCATTCTATACCTACTAATAAAAGAAATAGGTATTCTTCGTCCATCATATAATTTTGTAGAGAAGTCCTTGGCATTTTTTTTTGAATTAACCCGAAGTCAGTGAGCCGTGGGCCGTTTGTCTCCTCTGATACGTTTGTTTCTATTTTTTTCGTGTCTTCCTCTCGCACGTGACGTTTTTATTTGGATTGAGTTGTTCTAAAGATAGGTATTGGACACAGACACCATCCTTTTATTAAATTTAGCATGTATTGAACGACATCTCATCTAGTTTTGTGATTGTCTTGTGCTGCCGCTATTCGGCTGTTCTCTGAGGCCTCGATCCCGACAGTCGCGAGCAGCACCAACCTGGAACGGAAGTTGCAGCCAGCAGGATGGCATGCATCATCCATGACATGTGTGACAAGGCTGGATACGGTTGGATGGCCTCCGCCCGGCCGGCTGTCCGTGGACCCATCGGGATGTGTTCATGAACATTTGGTGCTGTCCGTTTGGTGATCCGCATTGGAGATGCCCTAAGAGAATGTCCGTCTACTACGATCAACCTTTTTCATGCGCGCGCGCGAGAGAGAATAGCTGGTTAAACTAAGCGCAATTTATAGAGTGTGATGGTTTGGATCGCGAGCTTTTTGTTGCCCAGAAATTTCCTTTTTTTTTTAAAAGTTAAACCAGACTTGCCGCACGCGCCACGGATTTTCTACAAAAAAATCATTAAGTAGATATAACCACCTCGTTCGGGCGGTTCCCCTCGGGGCGAACGGTTTTCGCAGCTGATCCGTGCGCCAAGATTCGTGCTCCCGATCTGACGGATGACACAGTGTCGCGTGGGATTCGTTCCTGAGGAACGTCAGTTCTATAAGCTTTAGGTATGAAGAAAGAGGTACATATACCAGACGAACACACTTGCTGGCTGAATATATCCTAATCCGTATCAGGCGGACTTCTCACAGTTCTCCAGCTGTTCTCACTTTTAACCAGCTCACCATCTTGAATGCTCCCTTACGTAAAGTTTGAGTAAAGAACCGCATCTCTCTATTGTTTTCTCAAGGCAGGTACGATTATTTATACTTTGATAAGTCAGTTTTCTCAAGGCAGGTATGATTATTTATACTTTGATAAGTCAGCCGACCATCTCTAGGCAGTTACACACACACATATATATATATATAGACACACACACACACGGCTCGCGGCTCGCGAGGATCTACCATTAGTGGCAGTTCCAGCAGCCAGCCACCAAGAGCAAGAATGGCCACTCCAGAGAGCGCAAAGCAAACTCCCAAGCCAAATGAGGGGTTCGAGTTCGTGCCGCACCCCGAACTGCTCATGGCCGCCCGGCGCGGGGACTGGGCGCAGTTAGAGCGTCTCCTCTCCAAAGAAGAGGAAGCCGTCGATGTCGAGTTATCATGTACAACCCCAAGCGAGGCAGTCACCGCTGCGCGGGACTCCATCCTCCATGTGGTCGCTTCGAGGGGCGACGGTGATGAGTTCCTGAAGAGCGCGGCGGTGATCCACGGCAAGGCTGGACACCTGCTCGACGCCAGGAGCAAAACTGGCGACACGCCCCTGCACTGGGCCGCCCGGGCCGGGTGGGGCAGAATGGTCGCTCATCTCGTAGCTCTTGCCAGGAATGGCGACGGTGGCGACGAGAAGGCCAAGGCGATGCTAAGGATGCAGAACGACAAGGGCGAGACGGTGCTACACGAAGCGGTCCGGGCGGGTAGCAGGGACTTGGTCGGCCAGCTGATGTCGGAGGACTCACAGCTGGCTCGTGTTCCACTGGCCGATGGCGCCTCGCCGCTCTATTTGGCCTTCTCGCTGGGCCATGACGATATTGCACGCCAGCTGCACGAGAAAGACGAGGCGCTGTCATACTGTGGACCAGGCAGGCGAAATGCGTTGCATGTAGCCGTTCTCAAGGGCAAAGGTGAGCAGGGATCTCATTTTCAAAGTAACATTTTGCCATAATTTTGAAATTACTATCATTTCAGTAGGTTAAATATTTCTTTGCCTCTCATTCAAAATATTTCGGTGAAACGAGTATCCGAGGCAAATTATAAAATAATTCAAACCTTTACCAATTTTTTGTTGGATCACAGTAAAAAAAATTGCAAAGGGGATCCTAGTCAAATTGAAGCAAAAGGTGTCACTTGGTTATTCAAAGACGCCAAAAATAATTTGCATTACTGTTCTATAAACCATATTATTACCTGTGTATACCTCGATTTTTCATTTTCTTTATAGAGTACCTCGTTTGGATTACCCTTAGCCCCATACTCTCGCAACGTTGGGTGATAACAAAATGTTCTGCCTCTACTCTTAGTTCTATTATTTTGTTCTGAAATTCTTCTATGCCATCCTGAATTTTCTACTAGTTCCCGGCCGCTACATGTCTTTGTCTCTTGGATCTTTTAATGTTGAAATTCCATGTTACAAAACTTTACATACATTTTAATTTTTTGACAGATTTTGTTTCAAAGGATTTAAATACCAATTATGGATGCATAGTTTTAAATTTTACGAAGCTGGAAATCTGAAATTAAGGTTCTGAGAAGCTAATTTTAATACTTATCGGGTTTGGATTTCATCGTAGCATCACAACTACAAACATGGAGAATAACATCGTAATGTTACAATTTCAAAATCATAGCCTCATAATTCCAAGCAAACATTTAGATGACGCTAGTCAACAAATTTGTCCATGTGGATATTATGCAAACAAAAATGTTAGAGGTTTGCATAAACCATTTCATTTGCGTAAATGGGTTGAAGCATGCACTCGGTTTTGAGAGTTAAAGATTTTACTATAACTGGCCTTTTTTTTAAGGATTCGCCTTCAAACTCGGTCCTAAGTTCATGGGGGTAATTTGTATATACTTGCCTCCGCATGTGTAGCCGTAGAAATTTAGTAAAGTATGCATACAATTAATATATATCAATATACACCCTTCCTTCCGGTTTGTAAGGCATGTATGTATTTTTTAAGTCCATTTGACCAACGAAATACGGATTATATTTCATACAAAATATCATTAGAAACTTTTTTGAATATGAATTCAGTGTTATACTTCTCATGACATATAAGTCTTATTTCATTGGTCAAACCAACGACCCAGAAATACAAAGGACCTTACAAACCGGAAGACACGAAGTACTAAAGAAAGGCGGTGGCGGCGGTCGTGGGATGTGTGGATGTTATTTGTGTGTGTCTACCATATACTCTCGGAAAAAAAACGTCAACCATTTGCAAAATATATATTTGACTACTTCTATTTTAATTCTTTACCCTTTTTAACACGCCAAGGAATTACAGAAACAACAAAAATGCTATTGAAATGGAACAAGGTGAAGGATCTCATCAAAGAAGCAGAACGATCCACTGGAAGCACACCCGTTCACTTGGCGGCATCATGGGGGAAGTCCGCGGTGGTTAGATTATTGCTGAACGCTGACCCATCCGCAGCGTATCAGCCAGACACCAAAGGATCGTTTCCCATACATGTGGCCGCGGTCACAAACAAAGTTGAGACTGTCTCCATCTTGCTCCACGAGCGCCAGGACTGCGCCGAGCTACGCGATGCCAAGGGCAGGACCTTTCTCCATGTCGCCGTCCAAGCGGAGGGTTCGGGCGTGGTCATGTACGCTTGCAAGAGCCATAGATTTTCATCGTCGTTCATGAACATGCAGGACGAAGAAGGCAACGCCGCACTGCACCTAGCTGTTGAGGTCGGAAATCTATGGATCTTCAATCTTCTGTTCGCAAGCCCACTCGTCAAGCTGAATCTGATAAACAACAAGGGGCAAACACCACTTGATATTTCATCGATCATGAAGCCCGCAGGGCTTCAGCACCCATATGTATGCTCCTTAATTCTTTCAATTGCGCTTAACTACCGAGGCATCCACATTAACTCATACCAGTTCCGTCGATTTTTCTGTCACTTGAAGTTTGAAAACAAGAGAATTAGGATACATCGGCGGCTACATGATGTCCGCGCTCAGAGTGGTGCTTTCCGGCTGGATCACTTCCGCGAAGAACACGTTGGTAGGCTTGACGAAAAGGAACAAGAGAAGAAGATATCCGATTCCTCGCAGAACCTGGGCATTGGCGCCGTGCTGATCGCGACGGTAGCCTTCACCGCAGCCTTTGCCTTGCCTGGCGGCTACCGAGCCGATGACCATAAGAATGGCGGCACGCCGACGCTCGCTCGGCACTACGCCTTCGACGTGTTCATCATCGCCAACACGCTCGCGTTCGTCAGCGCGATCATATCCGTCACATTTCTCATGTACGCAGGGAATAGCATCGTTGACAGAAGCACCCGCTTTGCCTCCTTCAACATCTCGCTGGCATTCATGGCAGGCTCATCGAGGAGCCTCGGCGCCGCCTTCACGTTCGGGCTTTACTTGGTGCTGGCCCCGGTCGCGCACACGACGGCTGTTGTGTCTTGCGCGATCACGA
This sequence comes from Hordeum pubiflorum, assembly GCA_000582825.1. Classification (NCBI taxonomy): domain Eukaryota; kingdom Viridiplantae; phylum Streptophyta; class Magnoliopsida; order Poales; family Poaceae; genus Hordeum; species Hordeum pubiflorum. Next base: position 736 of record CBMN010077523.1, on the reverse strand, counting down.
CTCTGGTGGCGTTGGTCGACGTTGTTTGGTTGATCCTGGTTGTGCTCGCCAGTGAGCTGACGGTCATTAAGAGGCTTGGAGTTCGAGCATGGTGGAGACTACCAAAGGCGATTCTATCGATATTGATGTGGCAGTTCTGGCCGTACATCGTGATCGCTGGCGTGGTGACGTATTCCAGGACTAAGAGAATGCATTGACATGAAATGGAATTGTACCGCTCGAATGGGTGCATCATTTATGTATAAGTACTTTACATTCTGTGTAAATTACAGGAGTGATTAGCAAGAGAACACAAATCTCGATAAGAACTTCGAGAAGCTATACAAAGTTAATAAAAATTTTATTTGGTAAACATTTTTTAACGACTCTTATCTTTTTAGCGGTTTTGCTAGTTATCGGTTGATTGCAGTCTTTTTTCAATATCAGTCACCTACTCTGCTACTCACCTAAAATTGCATATTACGGAGCCTAAAATACACTCCGGAAAGTTTCAAGTTTAATTCAAACGTTACTATGCACTACTAGAATTTTCATATACGCCGAGTGCCACGGACACTCGGCAAAGGACCATTAACCATCGGCAAAGGCTTTGCCGAGGGCCGCACTTGGCAAAGGGCACCCGGCGTACACCTCACAAGCAAACAGAAATTTGCCGGGAGCCAATACA
>CBMN010077519.1:0-13900 GCA_000582825.1 Hordeum pubiflorum | reverse complement strand
CAGATGATTTTGTAATAGAAAAGAATATGAAAAAAGAGAACTGATTTTGAACCTGACGGCCCAATAACTTTGTTGTCCAACATTTAAAAATCCCCTAGCTACGTAGAATGAAGCATAATCCACACTTCACTCTGCACATTTTGCGAATCAAGGATTGTAGATGCTTAAGGAGATACTACGTTAGGAATTAGCAAAATAACATATGCTACATAGTGAAGAACATATGCAGAGATTGATATCAGTGGGTATGAAAGTTCTTTTAAACAATCTAAAGCAGGTTGTGATGTATAGTAAAGGCATGAATTCATTATAATTATATGCATCCGCTTTGTGATGGACTTTGGAGAAAATAAAACTGAGAAGTGATTATAGAGGATAAATGCACATCATAAAATATCTTTAAAATGAGAAAGAACCAATTGCATCATTTATTAACACAACTCAGAAGTGGTTACTGATATTTCTTGATGTTCGGCACATTCATTTCAGAATATATACCAAGTAGATCATTCAGAGGACAATACGTTAAATGAAGAGAAATGAAAGACACGCAGAATACTAACAAATATAGCAAATGACCAATGTCTAAAGATCTTGATCACAATCATAATTTATTCTGGAAGTTACTTGATTATCACGGACATGTGGGAAGAAGGTGGCAGCTCACCGACGACATGGAGCTAGCACAAAAAATAGTAGGAGCTCTTCCCTTCCCATAATATGAACATGGCCTTGCGCCGCCGCTGGTGCCTGACAATTAGCATTCCAGTGAGGCAACTTCGAGCAGCGCAGGCTCTAAACAACCTGGAAGAATCACACAAGAGGCCAGTTCAGATACGAAAGCCATAAACCACAAATGACATTATATTACAAATAAAAATAAAGAAACAATGCATGAACCAAACAGGTAATAACAAGGGACCCATCTAACTGGACTTTGTCCACAGTCCTTATCAACATGAATCCCTTACAGCTGAGGACATCAGCCCCTTACAGTCAAGGACAAGGAAAACGAGCACAAACCAAAGATGCTTCCCAGACAGGAAAATGAGTCATGGGAGACACAAGGAAGACAACAAAAATGTACGTTGGATAGGTACCTAAGAAAGTCAAGCAGACAAAAAAATCCCTCCGTTCGATTGTAGCCAGACATGAGAATATCCTTGACAGGAACAAACAAACAACATAGCTAACTGAGACATCTAAACAATCTAGAAGAATCACAGAACATGACTTGAACTTGAAATACACATATAGAAAAATCCAGAAACCGTTGGAATGTAGCCAGACATGAGAATATCCTTGACAGGAACAAACAAACAACATAGAACATGGACTTGAAATACGCATATAGGAAAACCTAGAAAAAACAGTGAATCGGCCCGGCAAGAGGAAAGAATCACCTGGAAGTAAAGCTGCTCGTCCTCCTCGAGCAGCACGGCTTCCGAACAACCTAAAAAAATCACACAAGAGACCACGGTGCCTGGCTCGACCTAACACTGGAGTTGCAATTACAAGAAAAAAAAACATTTTTTGTGGCACCATAACGCTGGAGTAATCCTAATTTCAGAGATATATTTGTCAGCAATAACAGAAACACACACAACAATCATGTTCATAAAGCACCAACAGAAGCCCCTATATCATCTGGAGATTAAAATGAATAAGCATAAAGGACATATGAAACCAGTGGTTTAAATTTACATGCTTCATAAAGAAAAAGGCAGAGTAGGCATATATACACAAATTATCCATCCATATTCTTATCATGTCTCCTGAAATCCAGAGTGCCACTTACCATCTGCTACAGAACTTGCATAAAGAAAATTGCAGAGTAGGAAAATTGCAGAGTAGGAAACCGACAACCAAACAAACGGTCTAAGCAATAGCCGAGCATACATCCATCTCTGCTACTTAATTAGCAAGAGAGGAAATAAACAAAACCCAACTAGTCTGTTTCCCAAAGAATCACCGGAAATCTCCAAAACCAGCACGCCACTGTAAACTACATCTCCGGCTAGCTAGCCTGGGAAAATCAAACGAAAAACTGAGATCTCCACGGGCAAACAATTGATACATTAGTTTTTATTAGTGACAGGACCAGGACAAGCAAGGTACATGTGCAACAAATTTTGAAAAGACAACCCAGATATTTGTATCAACATCATGCTGATGTAAATATGCTTTTAAAAAAGGTAGGGCACATTATTTAAAGCTAAACCAGAAACATCAAGCATGCTATTTGTTAACTACAATTAGCAAAGGCAAGCAGATACACCAAAGAACCTAAACAACCTGATACATAGTGGACAACACAGCGAACATCGAGAGGGGCGGAGACAAACAAGTGAGCGCGCGCGCGCGTAGGGATGAGCAGCGGATCGTGCCCCCTCCCACTGAACATGAGCAAACAAGGCGGTGCTTCCCGGAGGCGATGATCGACTGGATAGGTTTTAAACCCTTTGTAAACTGGCGCTTGTAGTATATCTGAGCTTGCACCTAGTTATGAATAAACGCTAAATTCAATTTTCTCACTTTCATCAAGGAGGTATATATGACTGAAAGGAGAAAGGGTAGGTATGACTCTTTTAGATAAAGCAAACCGAGACACCTTAAACTCAAACAGTTCGTCAATACTTGGATCATGAGAGCAAACACAACGCAATATAGCTGATACAAAATGTACAGAGGTTAGCATGCATGCCAACATTGCAGTATCTTGTGGCATTTCATCATCTCGTGGGTGAATGAAAATCATCATATGTATGTATATATATGCAGCAACAGATGCTGAATATCTACGTTCTGAAAATAGGGATATAGGACGTTTATTACCTATGAAATTTCCTCTCTCCCAAACCCGCGCGACATGTGAGGCAGTATGCGGCAGACCGAATGGGATGGAACTGATGAGGACAAACGAGGAGAGGCCGCCCTCTCTGGATGGAGCTATCACAAGAATGATGCTCTGCTGCTCCTCCCATGGCAACGGCGTGCTCTGCTCCTTCTAGTGTGACCGTCATCCGCCTCCTTCCGGTGCCGCCATGACCAGCTGATGTTGTGCATGCCAAACAAATATCCAAATGTTCTCGACAACCTTTTTCTAAATGCATTTATGTATAAATGGGATAACGATATAAAGATTCTAGTTGATGTTGCTGATTGAAAATACACCAGAAAAAAATCTGGACAGCACAGAAAAGTACAACCTACTGACCAACCCAAGCTTTGAACCGATGCTAACGCGGTTGTGCAACAAACATCAGACATCGAAATATACTTCAGAAAAATAAACATAACATTCGTTGCGAGTGATCAGAAGAGAAAGACGATGATATTTTAGTCGAGGAAGATCACTTGATAAAAATGCTTGACATCTTCAGATCAATATCAGTGCAATTTGAGCAGAGCATTAACACCTAATCAAGTAATGGCCTTCTATTAGCAACACCCTCTGCACCTAGCAACTACACAGTCATCAAGCTGCACTGGTTATGGCAGGACTGTCATATGGAAGATAGAAAGGACCTGCAAAATGGAAATGGAAGCACACACGTGGAAGATAGCAAAGTGGTGCCAGTAACAACAAATGTAGCTTTTCACGGAGAAAGAACAAAATTCACATGTACTGGATATCAGATGCGAACAAAATGGAGGAAAATAGCACAAATCTTGATTAGGGGGGAGATGATTACTGACCTGAAGCCAAATAATTGCCAGCCACCACAAATTCAATCAAGTAACAAAATCATACTACCGACCTGTAAGAACAGAATGGAGGAAATCAAATACCAAAATTGGATTATTGACCTACCTTTAAGAAAAAAAACTGGAGGCAATCAAATAACACAACTGGAGTTGATTTCGATAATGACACTAAATAGGTAACTACTCACTGAAAAGAACAAGAAGTAGCAATTACCGGCAGCAGTAGTCTTATGTTGTAATGATTAGCTGCTTCAAGAAACCTTCTCATTCTGCACTTTGCACAAAACAGAGAACGGCACATACATCGAACAATTATTCTGCAATGTTGAACCATGTCCAAGCACAAGTTCAGATGGAGCACAAGTTGAAACTGAGGCAGAAAAATATGAATCGTGGTAAGGGAAGATGCTAGAGAGAGCAGGTTCAGAAGGAGCACAAGTTCACCTGGGACTGAGACCTTTGTTTTGGCGGCCATGGATCAAAATCCCTAGGCGAGCAGGGTAGCCTTGCTCGACGCTATGAAGAAAAAGCCCCAAATCAGCTCACTCAATTCACTAAAAAGAAGAATTGAGATCAAATCGAAGAACATTAACCTGCAACAGCATCACAAAAAGCCTCGGATTGCATAGGGCGGCGCCCTAGCTCGCGGCCCGTGCTCCTCCTACCCAGTTCCTCGGGCTCTATGACGGTGACATGCTGCAATCCAAGACGCGCACACACACACACAGATGAACCTGAACGAAGTGGTGATGGCGGGCGGAGTTGGAGTAGGCCAGTGCGCCGGCGGAGCCAAGGCTGAAGGTGACCGCGGCGTCGTTGGCGGCGGCGAAGCCATTCATCAGTGCGGCCGCGTCTCCGCCTCCCGCCGTCCCTCTCCTCGTCGAGAATCCAGAGGCCGACGCCGACGCCGCGTCGAGCCCTTGCGTCCGCCTCCTCGACCCACGCCGAGCCCTTGCGTCCACCTCCTCGACCTGCAGGCAGACACACACGCAGCGACACGAGCCCACACACCCAGGCTTGAGCTCAGCCGTGGCCGCCACCGCGCCCGGATCTGGCGGGCAACCTTGACGGGGAGAGCAGCGGCGGCATCAGGCAGCGCAGCACCCGACCACCGCGAGCGCCAGCGCCGGCGCCGTCATCTCGGTGGGTTTGAAAGGGAAGGGGGCGGTGGCGGTTGCGGAGAAGCGACGCGAGCGGCGCCCGACCACCGCGAGCGCCAGCGCCGGCGCCGTCATCTCGGTAGGTTCGGAAGGGGAGGGGGCGGTGGTGGTTGCGGACAAGCGACGCGAGAGCGGCGGCCTGCACACTCCTCCCGGCGATGGCGGGGGGAGAGCTCGTCGTCGGCTGCAGGGAGTGGAGGAGAGGGGCGCGACGGGGAGTGGGGGAGAGAGGCCTGACGGGGAGTGGCGGCTAGGGTTTCACCCAATCGGGGAAGTGAGGACCCGGAAGGAGAGAAAGCAGCCATCCACCCAGCGACACGCACATACCCACCAAGTCAAATACCCAAAATACCCTCTGCGGGGCACGCCAATTACGGCGGTGGCACGAGATCTTTTCCGCTCTCGCGAGGCCAGACGTGCCGCACGCGAGGCTCCCGCAGGCACGGTCGCTGACAAACACGGCCCGCCCACGATGGGCCCCACGCGCCAGCGAGCCCCGGTCGAACAAACAGAGTAAGCAACGTCGCGGTGGAAACGGCCCTGTTCATAGCTAAAGCTCACCGATTCGATCCGGCGGCCCTGGTCGCTTTAACTCTCGATCCAACGGTCCACATCCCATCAAGGAGCCCGATCCAATGGCCAAGAGGCTCAAATCGCTGAGGAGCCAGGGTTTTCCCCTGGATTCTTGTTTTAGGATTCTTGTTTTAGGATAGCAATCGGCCGCAACACCGCAACTTCAGAAAATATAATAACGAAGCCGCAGGAAGCACCATAGTGTAACCTCTCCTCCAAATTGTTGAGAACGAGCAGTCAACAATTTCATCTTTTCATTCAGCCTCATTACCACTCACACCACGCTGGCTCAGATCCGTTCCCTGTCCCGCATCAGGGTCGAACACGAGTGCTCCTCCGGTTCTCCGAGCTGCCTGTTAGCTCATCCTCCCCTGATCTCCTGTTGCGACCTCTCATAGCGCAGCCACGCCCTTTGACTTTCTCTCCCTGTAGCGCCGCCTCCCGTGACGACATTGCCTCCCCGCCAACCTCATGTCCCTCTGCATCTTCGCTGAAGCAGGGACTTGCAGAGCAGTCAGATCAGCAACACGGAGAAGAAGCAGCGGCCCTCGCTAACGAAGACACCGTTGGGGATGCCCTCGAGGAGAGCGTGCTCCTGTCCCCCAGCCGCTGGGATGTGCTGCAGAATACCCAATGTTAAAGAGTGTTCTCCCATCTCCCCAGTCAGCATGCACTTTGGCAAGGCCATCTAGATCCGCGAATAGATGTGAATTTCGACCCAGCTCGCCGGTGACGGCCGCGACGCAGGGGTCGGCTGGATTGCGGAGCAGAAAAAACTTCGGTAGTGTTTGAGACGTGGTCGGACGACAGGAGCCGATTACTCGATTCGCTGGTTGAGGAAATCCATGGGAAATTGAGGGGTTCAAAGGATTGGCTTTCCGTTGTCGATCTGGCGGTGTGGAACGGAGCCATCAGAGGGGATCTCGGGACGATAGCACCAGGATCCGCGGAGGCTGCCAGCAACGCGAGCGGCGGATGTCTATGATGTACGCCTTCTTGTCCGCTTCTTCTCTGCCTTGCGAATCGATATTCATTGAAGGGGTTGGAAGGCAGCGAGGTTGTGGAGTTTGAGTACAACTCAGGTCCGCAGGGGATTACGGACGACGGAGAAGGCGATTGCTAGGGCAATCGCTAGGCCGTCGCTAGGGTTAGGGTTTTTCTCAACGGGGGTGGTGGTGTGATCTCCAGTTACTTCCTGGGAAGCGACAGCGCTGCCGGGGGGTAGATCGGTGGTGTGGGTGTGCTCTGTTTAGGGTTTCCCATGGCGGAGCGAGCGGAAAAAGGAGCAGCGACCCCGAGGAAGGAGGTCACTCCTTCGCACAGTCGCGCCGCGATGACGAAGGAAGGATCAAAGGGCAGGGGCGCTTCGGCATCCCCTACAGATGGCAAAATCACGACGGAGGCTGCTAGCCTTTCTGAGAGTTTTGGTGGACTGGTTCTGACGGACAGAGAGAAGCAAGGGTTCATCTTTTCGGAGCCGGAAGCCGAGACTAGAGCTGTGAAGTGGTCGGCGTTGGGTAAGGTCTTCTCACCACGACCTCTCAACAGATATGCGCTGGAGAGGGCGATGGAACGGGCATGGGGACTGCATAAGGAGGCAAAGTTCAAGGACGTGGGTAACAACATCTTTGTGGTCCGATTCAGGAGTGAAGGGGATTGGCGGCATGCCCTCATTAATGGTCTGTGGCAATTTGATTTTAATGTGCTGGTACTGAAGGAATATGAAGGAGGTGTTCGTCCGCCTGAGATGATTTTCGATACGGTGGAGATGTGGGTTAGAGTCCCAGACCTCCCTCTTGACAAACGGACTGAAGCCTTTGGAATGGCACTAGGGGACTGGCTAGGAGAGGTGGTTAAAATTGATGTGGAGAAGGATGGCTTTGCGAGGGGGAAATATCTCCGGGTGAGAGCAAAGATATCTATATTTGAGCCTCTGATCCGTAGAGCCCGTCTAAGGACCTCACTGGAGGACTTGGAGGGGACGTGGTATGAGTTCACATATGAGAAAATTCCGCACTTCTGTTTTGATTGTGGAAGGCTAGCACATGTCAATGGAGTGTGCGATCCTCCGGTGGATTCACCCTGTCAGTGGGGATTGTGGCTGCGTGCATCACCGGGACGGAGTTCTTCGGGGCAGAAAGATACTTCTCACATGGCTGCTACCTCTAGTTCGTGCGGTGGGGGCAACTCTCGTTGGAATGATGGAGATTCAGGGAAGTATAATCAGCCCTATGGCAGAGATTATCCTGTTAAGAGGAACCTATTCAGAGAATACACACCGTCCGGCGGCTCACGCACTGGCAGGGGTCGAAGGACAGAGCAAGGCGAGGTGAACAGCCCAAATAAAGGTAAAACCAAAGTGGAGGACATGGGAGGAGATGATCTCCGAGAGAAACTGGAACAAAAACGCGAGGAAGACTTGCGTGCTGCACTGCATGACCGTCAGGAGGGGCACCTACGACAGGAACAGCGCCATGCAAGCACGCATCACGGGGTGTCGGCCCATGCAGAGTACAGGCAAAATCACGGGCGCCATGCAGATTCCCAGCGTGGAGGTGAGCGCCATGCAGACTATCGGTTTGAGGAGAGACGAAGGCTAAATTATTCTGAAGATAGAACAGATCAAGGGCGTAGGAGGGACATGATTGGAAACTTTGACTCAAGGCCTGTGGTAAGGACAAAAGGAAGATACGTGAGGAAACCCAGGTCACAAGCCACAAGGGACGCTCCAAACACACAGGTGTACAAGGAGAAGGAACTGGGGAAGAAAAGAAGACCGAACCAGATTTGGGTAGCTAAGGGAGACCCGGACAGACAAATTCATCACGATACGTTCATTCGCGATACGAGACAGAAGACGTCCTCAGTGTTTGATCGTATTGAAGAAGGAGACACATCGGCGGACCCTGCTGAGCGGGGCCGCCGGGAACAATGAATTGCTTAGCCTGGAACTGTCGAGGACTGGGGTTGGACTCGACAGTTGGCGAGCTTCGGGACCTGATAAGGTCATACAACCTAGCGGCAGTGTTCTTGTCAGAAACAAAGAAAACTGCTAAAGCTATGGAGAAGGTTAAGTGGAGGTTAGGGTTCTGAAACGGTGTTGTTGTGGAGTGTAATGGCAGAAGCGGAGGACTTGCTTTGTGGTGGAGGGAACATGTGCATGTTACGGTCAGGCCATGGTGCCAATATTTCATAGACGCTGAGATCAAGCAGGACGGACATGCCTGGAGATTCACTGGTTTCTACGGGGAGCCTAAGACAGAGTTGAGGAAAAAATCGTGGGACGCCATTCGTTACCTCAGATCCCAAGATGAGTTACCTTGGCTATGTGCGGGGGACTTCAACGAGATCCTAGCTCGGTCAGAACAAGCTGTGGGGAACCCGAGGAACTTCATGCAAATGCAAGCCTTCAATGAGTGCTTGACCGACTACGGTTTAGCGGACCTGGGCTTCTCGGGCTATCAATATACATGGGATAATAAGCAAGAGAATGAGGGCAACATTCAGGTGAGGCTGGACAGAGCCACTTGCAATGGTAGCTTTATGGGCATGTTCCCGGAGACAGTGGCGGAGCATGTTGTAACTGAAGAGTCTGATCATATGGCTATACTTGTGCGTATTCGGGAGGATGCACCAACATTGATAACCAAAGGGGACCGCCCCTTTCGTTTTGAGGAGATGTGGCTGAGGCATGAAGGGTATGAGAACAAGATCCAACAGGTGTGGGGTCGGGTTCAGGGAACCGATCGCTCACTTCCCGCGGTATGTACAAGGCTGCAAGGTATCACAAAGGAACTGCAGAGGTGGGGCAAGGCCATTTTTGGCTCTGTCCGACGCCAAATAACTAAGCTGAAACAGCAGCTTGTGGAGGCCAAAGAACGAGCGTTAAACACTGGGTTAACGGCTGAAGTGCGGGACATTGAAGGACAACTCAAGGAAGTGTTCAAGCGGGAAGAGATAATGCTAAAGCAGCGATCCAGGGTAGATTGGCTCAAGGCCGGGGATCAGAACACGCAATACTTCCAAAACCGCGCGTCTCATCGGAAGAGGAAAAATACGGTTAAGGCACTTCTTAGAGAGGACGTCTCGAGGTGCAGCACAGATGAGGACATGAGAGATATGACAGCGTCATTATATGAACAACTCTTTGCATCTGAGGGGTCAAACCAAGCGGATAGGCTCTTGGGACTGTTTAAGAGTGTTATATCGGACGAGATGAATGACAGGCTCATATCCACTATCACGGATGATGAGATCGAGTGAGCGTTGTTTCAGATGGGTCCTACCAAGGCGCCAGGTCCAGACGGGCTGCCAGCTCTTTTTTATCAACGACACTGGTCGTTGTTAAAAGATGATGTGTGTGCAGCAATTCGGGAATTCCTCTCCGGTGCGGCGGCGGCTCCGACTGCTTTTAGTGACACGGTCATTGTGATGATACCAAATGTTAACTCACCGGAGTTGCTAACACAATTTTTCCCTATTAGCTTATGTAATGTGCTATATAAAATTGCGGCGAAAGTTTTGGCGAACAGGTTAAAGGTGATTCTTCCGTTACTGATCTTCGAGGAGCAAAGCGCCTTTGTCCCGGGGCTTCTCATTACAGATAATGTACTTGTTGCGTATGAATGCACTCATGCCATTAGAACAAGGAAGAGGAAGACGCCGTTATGTGTGGTTAAACTAGACATGATGAAAGCCTATGATCGTGTAGAGTGGATCTTTCTGGAGCAAGTAATGGTGAAATATGGCTTCCATCCAACATGGATCCAAATGATTATGAGGTGTGTTACCACTGCTAGCTTCTCTGTCAAGTTAAATGGAGGTTTCTCGATATGTTTCCTACCATCTAGGGGGCTCCGGCAGGGGGATCCGCTATCCCCGTATCTTTTCTTGTTCTGTGTGGAAGGTTTTTCAGCTTTGTTGAGGGCGGCTCAACAGGAAAATAACCTCAAAGGAGTGTCGTTCTGGAGCACTGGCCCCAATGTTACTCACTTGCTATTTGCTGACAATAGCATAGTCTTCTTGGAGGGAAGTTGTAGCAATTTCGAGGCCCTTAAGAATATATTAGCTATTTATGAGGAGGCTTCAGGACAAAAGGTAAACCTCCAAACATCATCGGTCTTCTTTGGAAAAGGATGCAGAGAGGAGTCCAAGGCTGAACATATGCAGGCTATTGGAATCCACTCCGAAGCGCTCAGTGAGAGATATCTTGGTTTGCCAACACTAGTTGGTAGATCAAAGGATGGAACCTTCCAATATGATAAAGAAAGCTCAGTCAAGAAGGTCTCTGGATGGAAGGGCCAAGGACAGTCCAAGGCGGCGAGAGAAGTTCTTATTAAGTCGGGACCTCAAGCCACACCAACTCTAACCATGAGTTGTTTTCAACTCCCAAAGAAAATGTGCCAGAGTCTGAATTCTATCTCGTCAAACTTCTGGTGGGGTGCAGTAAATGGAGAGAAAAAGGTGCATTGGCTTGCTTGGCATAAGATGTGCACGATGAAGAAAGAAGGAGGAATGGGGTTCAGAGATCCAGGAGCGTTTAACCAAGCGTTATTAGCTAAACAAGCATGGAGACTGCTAATGTACCCTACCTCCTTATGTGCTAAGGTCCTCAAAGCACGTTACTTCCCTGAAGGTTCAATCATGAATGCCACGTGCCCAAGTGCGGGGTCGTTTACCTTCCGAAGCATTATTCACGGTCGAGAGCTGTTACGAGAGGGAATGGTATGGAGAATAGGAGATGGCACCAGCATCAATGTTCATCATGATAATTGGATACCCAGGCAGGGAAGTCTACAACCAATTGGCCAACAATACGTGCATGGGATATCGCATGTGAGTGATCTGCTCAACGCGCAAGGGCAGGCGTGGAACTAAGCGAAGCTGGAGATGATGTTCACCCCGAGCGATATATGTGATATCAAGCAGATAGGGATTGGGGGCCCGGGCATGAACGATTATCTAGCGTGGAACTTTACAAAAAATGGACAGTTTACTGTTAAATCAGCATATCACCTCCGCATGAGCCTGAATGGGCTGAAGACCGGACGGCCGGAAAACTCAACACCCATTGAACAGCACAAAGCGTGGGTAGCGTTGTGGGCAACAAATGCACCAGGTAAGGCTAAGATACATGCTTGGAGGCTGATACGGAATGGGCTGGCTATAGGCACGGAGCTACACCATCGAAGGATCAAACCGGGAGTTTTTGCGCTGCCTGCGGACGGGAAGAAACCTCCCATCACCGATTTTGGGCCTGCCCGCACTCAACCCTTTTCTGGAAATATATGTGTGAGGAGAAGGGGGCGCCGGTTATCCTCCCGCCACCCATGGATGGGTCTATGGCTGCGGTCTCGACATGGCTGAAGGGATGGTTTGCGGATGCAGGGGACGCGGAGAAAGAAATGACGATCCAGGGGCTATACGGACTATGGTGCACACGCAATGAAGCGAGAGACGGCAAGTGCATCCCGGATGCCAGGGTTGTAGCGGATAGAGTACACAGCCACATGATCGAGTGGCGCTCAGTGCATGAGAAGGCCATAGTACCGGAGGTGCAAAAACAGGTGGAAAGGTGGAAGCCCCCAGAACCGGGCTGGATCAAGGTTAACGCCGATGGGGTGACGTCCAAGGCTCAAGACAAGGGCGGCGGTGGAGTCATTCTGCGGGATCATGATGGTGAGTTCAGAGGAGGAGCTGTTGTGTTCTTCCCAAGCATCACCAACCCGGAACTGACGGAGATCTTAGCGACAAGACAAGCGGTGCAAATCGCGCTGGAATGGGATGTTCTGAGAGTGCATGTGGAGCTAGATAACAAGGGAGTGGTCTCAATGCTGAATGAGCAGGGGAGGGACTTGTCAGCAAGCGGACCATATGTTGAAGACATCAAGGAGATGCTCCGTACGCGCCAAGGGTACAAGGTGACCTGGGCTCGGCGAACAGCCAACAAAGCTGCTCATATCTTAGCTAGAGAGGGAGTTAGCAACGAATGTAATTTCTTGTGGCACCAGATGCCACCCGATTGTGTTCTGCAAACTGTAGCGGATGAGATACCAGATTTTGGTTAGTTAAATAAATAAAGTTGCATTTACCCCCAAAAAATGGTCCGCAGGGGATTTTTCCTTGCTAAACGAACGCAGGGACGTACGAAAATTACGTACAAGCAACGGACGGACGGACGAAAATTAAGGGGTAAGAAGCAGTAAGCCCTTTATTAATACTAGCACAAATGGCCGTGCGTTGCAACGGTTGAAAAAAATCACACTTCGTAGCCCGATAAGAGCATCTCTAGTAGACCCCCTATTCCGCGAAACTGTAAACTGCGTTTACAGTTCGCGCGGGGGAGGGGCCTATACGGGTTGAAAATCGACGCGACACAGCAGAAACTGTATCGCGAACCGTAAAATTTGAATATCATGTTTCACGCGAGAAATTTAACGCAAAAGATCGCCGGAGCATTGATCATTCGTTACATAGGGGCAGGTGATTCGTTACATAGCATAGATATATACATAATTGCTCGCCGGAGCTACGCTACCGTAGCACTAAACAAAATAGAGTTCACTGGAGCTCGTGCGGTAGCTGACCAGCGGCAGCGCTCACTCGGAGTCGTCGTCGGAGGTGAGGTTGACGAAGATGCGCTCCTGCTCAGCGGCTTCGCGGCACCACTCCTCCTCCTCCTTGTCGCCGAAGGCGAGGGCCGACGCGACTCCCTGCTCGTAGAGCATGGTGTCGATCTTCTCGTCCCTTCGACGGCGCTGCCGCTCCGCTTCCTCCTCCCGCGCGCTGCGCGTTAGCAGCACGGGCAAAAGGGCGTCCGCCTCCGCCACGGGGAGGAAGTCCTCCGGCCCGACGATGCCCCCGGCACAACTTGGCTTGGGTTGGGCCTGCAACAACTCGGCTTGGGTTGGGACTTGGCTTGATGTTGCGCCGGCTGGGGCAGGCAACGGCGGGCAGCAGGTTGAGCGGGGTGATGCTCCGGTGGTGACGACGGCAAGGCCCGGTCGGATCTGGGCGGATCTGGACGGGATGGACTTTTTTCGGCGAATTTGGTGTGGAGGCGGCCGGATCCGCGAGATTTAGCCGAGGGCGTCATGGCCCTCCCAGAGGTCCTTGTTCAGCGAGAAAGAGGGAGAGAGGTGAGAGGAGATCAAGAGGAAGGAGGAAACGGGAGGGGGCAAGGCGGCGGAGCGGCCGGAGGTACGACGGAGAAGGTCGCCGGCAGCGGGGCGTGACGGAGGTGTGGGGTTGCCGGCAAGGCGGCTCGCGGGCGCGAGGGTAGCTCGGGCAGGAGGGAGTTGCGAGCGGCGGCATGGTCCGGTTTGGGCCCGGATGGGATTATCATCTTTTTTATGCGTGTGCCAAAGAAAAAAAATGACAGACAAATTTATGGGAGAAAGCGTAAATTCGTGGGAAGAAGCGTATTACNNNGTGAACGGGAAGAAGCACTCCGTGCTTTA
>CBMN010077518.1:0-10628 GCA_000582825.1 Hordeum pubiflorum | reverse complement strand
TATTATTTAAAAAAAATTAGCCCTCCTCTCCCTCACCCAGCCCTTGACTCACGCACGTATCGCTTCGCGAGATTAGCTCAAAAGAAAAAAGAGTATCGCTTCGCGAGACAGGAAATAACGCCGCCGCCGCCGCCGTGAAATCTGCTCGCCACCGGAAGATAGGTAGGCGGGGCCCCGGGGGATGCTCTTCCGCCGCTGGAGACCCGGGGTGGTCGCCCCGGCTCTCCCAGTGGTGGATCCTCCACTGCGCCCGCCTGCGGTCGCCGGATACCAAGCACGCAGGTGCTCGACGCATCCCGTGACCCCTGCTTGCTGGCATGCTCCCGACTTTCTAGGTAAATGGCTCGAATTAATCTCTTGTAGAAATCACGAAGAAGCTGCTTAATTCGTGCGCCATTGTAGTGCTATCTAGCATCTCTTTTTGATAATTTCGTGGACATTTCTGAATTTTCCCTCTCAGCGCATGTTGTTTGCTGTGGAGGATTGCAATCCTGGATTGGGCTGGAGTTAGATGGCAACTGCATCCAGCTTTAGGGTTCCATCCTGTTTTGCCCATGATTGATTATAATCTATTAATGCACTGGTCTGCTTAATTGGTTAAATCTCAACTTCATGCTAATTAGTTTGCTAAACTGCAAATTGCCAATGGTAGTATGGTTCCGGTGTCAGTGCCGATTTTGCGTGTTATGTATCCAACCCTGAGCTTAGGAAAAACACTATCACTCCTCGAATGCGTATCGAAGTAATACTGAACAAATAGTTGCACACTGTTGACGTTTATCACTCACTAATTATTCTCATTTACATAGAGTACAAATTGAACGTCAATAACTAGAGATGCCAGGCTTGCCAGGGATGTTGAGTTTTCTGTAGCCAGAGCCACTGACTTGGTCATGTCGAATTGCGAACCACTTTAGATTACGTCATGGTTCGTAGCGGTGATAACAGTTACCATGGTTTAGCCAAAATATCTAGCTAAAACCATCTGATCATATAGCACTCCGACTCCAAAGAAAACACCAAAAGAGATCGCGAAGATGACCTTACATCTGAACTGTTTTGTGTATGAAATGGAGGTTGGACCTGCTCCTGCTGAACCACAGCGGCTTAGAATCATAGGACCACACAGTTTTGGGTTTCCATCAAAGCTGGAATCTGGAAACGTGCTAAGCTGCCCCCCGGTTGGAATACGGCCTTCTAGGTCATTATTAGAAATGTCGAACTCAGAAAGGAAGTTCAGATTGTTCATTGCAGCTGGAATTACACCAATAAGATAATTAACAGATAAGTCAAGCACCTGCAGGTTCCTGAGGTTGCAGATCGCTTGGGGGATCTCTCCAGATAACTCATTGGAGCTTAAATTGAGTGCGATGAGTGCTTTTAACTAACCGATCTCCTCCGGGATCACACCAGTGAAATTATTGATGGCTAGATTAAGCACCTTAGGAAAAGCACTGAGCATGAGGTATTGCATAAATGTGTTCTTGTACCAAACAGGCAGCTCAAAGAAGACCTTTGGTGCAGTCTTATCTGATTCTAGCATTGGCATCTCCATTAAGGCACTCGGAATTTCCCCTGTAAGGCTGTTGTTTGATATATCTAGATGGAAGAGCAAGTGTAGGTTGCTGACCCAGTCAGGTATTGATCCAGTTAGTTGATTGTTTTGCAAAAATAGCATCCCCAAATTAGCGAGCTTTGATAACCAATCAGGTATTGTTCCAGACAATGAACAATCATTCACGGAAAGAACCTGGAAATTCTCAAAACCATCAATGCTGTCATCCTCTGGCATGATCTCATGCAGGAAGTTGAACCCAATGTAAAGGATGGTGAGGCTCCTAGAACTCCTAAGTATCTGAAGTGTTCTTGTGATATTTGTAAGAGTGCAATTAGCAAGTGATAAGAATGAGAGGGACTTCAGATTGCCTATTTTCTCTGAAAGTTGAACATTAAAATGATTGTAAGATAGCCTTAGTGCAGTCAGCTTGCTGCAGGAGTATATACTTTCAGGAATTGTGCCGGTGAAGTCGTTGAAAAGAAGATCTATTTTTTTTAAGATTGGGCAGGCTTATGAAGTTGACCTTGGTAAGTTTTCCACTGAAGTGGTTGCTCTTGAGGTCAATTGTTACGAGATTTGTGCAGTTGCTTAGAGCTGTTGGCAGCTCCCCTGACATGTTGTTGTGGTCCAAATGCAGCTCCTCCAATCTCTTCAGATCACCTATAGACTCTGGAATATTGCCGATGAACTCATTCCCCCCAAGATCAAGGGTGACCAGATTTGTGAGCTTGCCAATGCCATTGAGAGCTCCCTCTAACCAATTACTATGTAAAGAGAGGTGCTCTAACGAGCTAACATTGAAAAGCTCATGTGGAAGAGCCCCACTGAGATTGTTGTAGCCAGCGCTGAGCAATTTCAGCGCGGAGCAATTACTGAGCCCCTGAGGGATGTTTCCACTTAATTGGTTAAAACTGAGTTCAAGCACAGCAAAAGATGGTGAACTAACACAGGGGGTAGTTGGTATCTGTCCAGTAAAACTGTTGGTGCTGACATTGAGTGAGACCAGGCTCTTCATCACCTCCCATATAGTGGATGGAAATTTTCCTGTAAACAAGTTGCTTGAGATGTTCAGTACCTGCAGAGGCCGCGCAGGGGTTGAAGATGGCAGCTCACTCAGGCCTCCTGTCAGGCGGTTGAAGCTGACATCAAGGACAAGGATGCTGCTTGATGACACCAATTTCAACGGCAAGCCACCGGACAGTGAGTTGCGCGACAGGTTGAGGTGCAAGAGGCCAGTGAGGTTGCCAAGGAACGGCGAGATGGACCCCTCAAGGCCTTGAGAAGCCAGCAAAACGTTGGTGACCTTCCTATCTTGGTTGCAGGCGATCCCTTTCCAAGTGCAGCAGTCGGTGTCATGCCGCCACGACACCGCGAGGCCATCATCCCGCGAAAGCCCAGCGAGGAACTGGAGAAGCGAGCTCTTCTCCTGCTCCGTGCAAGAACTGGTGCGAGAAGTCAAGGACACCAGTAGCACAATAGTCAAACCAAAGAAAGGTATCGGAAATCTATTCCAGCTTGAGTGACTGAGTAGCTGCATGGTGTCCTCAAGAAATTAGCATGAAAGCCTGAGGCTTAAGCTTGGTCTGCCAGATAAAGCACTAGTTTCTGGTGAAAGAAAGCCTGGTCTAGGTTTTGTTAGATCCGCTCTGGTCATCATGATAAAAAGAAAATTCGGGTCAAGGATTAGCTGGTATTGGCGAATGGCATATACACTGTAATTTATTCATGGGTCTGACTTCCAAGCACAAATTGGTGTGGTAATACTTAATCTGACTTCTTCTACTACCAGTTTTACAATTACATTCCATCATTGATGTCAGGGTCAATTTGGGTCAAGAATTAGTTGGTATTGGTGTATTGTATATCCACTGTAATTCAGTTGTGAGCTTGACTTCCAAGCTTGACTTCCAAGCACAAATTGGTGTGTTAATGTTTAATCTGACCTCTTCCAACCAATTTTACAATTACAATCTATCATCAATGTCACAGTCGATACACGTACATGATTTGGACAACTGGACAAGAGCATGTGGAGGTACGTGAAGGGATTCTTACTGAACATTGTATGCAGTTTTTTACAATTTGGATTATCATGTTGATGGAATAGGTGCAATCACAGTAAAAAATAGCTATCAGCTGTAAGTGGTCAGTGCAGATAGTTTCTTGTAACTATGCTCTGCAAGTGACCAGTGCAGTTGGTTGATGGAATAGTGTGTTGTAACTATCGCCATATGGCCTTGCATAGCCTGTTTATACTGCTCAAACGTAGTTGTTCTTCTTGGCATCCGGACTCCCATCACTTGTATTGGCAGGGTAGATGCCATGCAAGCTAGCTTGATCGCATGATTTCCCCAGAAGTCTTGTCCTAGCTTTCTAATTTCATCTAGTTAGTGTCATATCGTTGTTGCCAATTACAGTATCTTTTAACACATGTATAAAGACAATGCTGAAGCTATGCACACCTACCCACAACATCAACATCAGGTATATTGTTGGAGTTAATTGGGTTTGACTTGTTCTGGCCTTAACTTTTTATAACTTATTTGCTGAGAGTTACGTCTTTTTTCTTTAACAAAACAATAGCACCTAGTAGTTGCGACTGACTCTGCTGGAGCTTAAATTTCTGGGCCATCTAATCTAATTGTGTAGAATAAACAAGTGGTGTCTTAATTTTATTTCTCTCCAAAGATTGAATGCGCAGCAGCCTCATTTATTGTAATCCATGATAAGGACAAAAGAATCTTTAATAGTATTTTCTTTAGATATAATCCTACGAATCAAATAACCAGCATAGGAAGAAGTCTTATGGGTTTGAATTGATTTCCAGTGTTTTGGTTGATATTGTTTTGATGCTCTTCAGTATGTATAGTGGCACTTCAATTCATTTCAAGTTGCTAATTAGTGCAGAGGTGTATGCAGTTAACCCCATCAGATATTTTCTCTTCGCCTGGAAGACGACAGGCAGGGACGGACCTGGCATTCGAGGGCCCAGGGCGAAACTAGAAACTCGGGGTCCCTAAATATGAACATTGAAATAATAATCTTACTGATTATGAAGCAACTGTAAACTATCGCAAAGCTACAAAGGTAATAAATCAACTCGATAAATTTTTACTTATTATCATGCCAAATTCACAAATCAATAATATCCACACTAAACAATGTCCAGCGACTCTGTTGCAACGATGAAGACTCGATATTAATTATCATTTATAAATATTTATCGATTGTCATCGCAAAATCACATAGGAGTTAAGCTACCTACAGATACAGACATACCTTCTCTGGTTCTCCCTTCTCCCTAATTGGCTAATCCTATTCCTTTCAACAATGAACGACCAAAGAGCAATGGCTTGGAATCACACCTTCATGTTGACCAGTGGGCGCGGTGCAGGGGCAGAGCCAGGGTTTGACCTTGAGGGGGGCAAAGAAAACAGTGCTCACCCAACGACATAGAATATACTACTCCATCCGATCCATAGTAATTGTCGCTCACTTAGTACAACTTTACTGTACTAAGTGAGCGACAATTAATATGGATCGGAGGGAGTATAACATAAGAATATATAATGTCTCAAATACATCGCCGATATTAAGTAAATATGTTAATGTACAAAACTAATGGCGTCTTTCTCTTCATTTTCGAAGCATATTCTTTTAAAAGAAAATAGATATTACTTCCAGTTAATCTCTTGCTTCTGCCTCATTCAACTTTATGGTAGTATGCAGACCAAAATATAAGTTGTAATCGATCTAACAAGAAGTAACTAGTAGTCTATATAAATCTCATTGACGTTGAAGGTGAGTGGCATGCCCAGCTCTTGGTTGATTAGTCCACTGGTATACAGTCTGAGCAGATGAATAGATTAGGGTGGGCCAGGTGATAATTATCTGTCAAATCTGGGCTTCTTTCCTACCTGTTCTTCTGTCAGTGATCAGTGTAGAATGACAAAGAAAGAAGAATATCACTGTACACATGGCCACTAATATTTATTTGCAGTTGGGATAAAAAACATGTCAGTGCATACTTGGCTAATAATATTTCTGTTCTGATTGAGAGAAGCCTCAAGTGGGTGGCACTCTGTTCCTTGTGAGTAGGAGACACAGAACTGAACTGACGATATCCGAGGCGTTATAGGTTCATTAAGTTCTTGAAGTTGAATCCCTGCAAACCCAAAGAAGCTGAGTCGCTGCGAAAAAGAAGAGAAACAGAAGTATAGTTGTACAACATGATGTATCGTCATTTGCTTTGATTTCTTTACTGTTGATGCAACTCAGAAATCTCTGATTGCATGATACTATGCTGAATTACATGTTACAGAGAGTGGACTTGTGGCTGAATTAAAAACATCAAATACATAGTTACACAAACTCTGAAACTCATATTCATTACACACCGCTGAAGTTGCCACCTTCTAATCAGTTCCAGAGTAGCTCCTGGAATTACACGCCGTTTGGTCCATCGCTTCAGTTTTGGTTCCAGATTATTTCCACCTATCCACCATTTGGTCTATCGCTTCAGTTCGTTTCAGTTTCTACTTTTTTTTTAAGTCCAAAGACCAGACAGAAGGTTGTTCACGGAGCAATGATTCAAGAGATCAAGTTTTCCAGGGATATTTCTCCTTTTTAAAAGTCTTTCTCAAGTGATCTCGGCTATTGATAATCATATTTTAAATTTTCTGCGCAACTTTTCCTTTTTTGAAATTTGCCGTACAGTATTGTTAGCACAGCTTTTAGCATGAAAGGTTGGTCATGAAATTTACGGTCCATGATGTTTGGAATTATTTGTTCGTGTTGCTTCATTACATGGAAGTGTTGCTATGTGTTTCGGCACAGTATAAAATAAATAAATAGCGTTGCCTTTTTTTAAAGATTATTAAATGATGTTCTCTTTTGTAGAGTTCAAAAGGAAAAAGGAAGAAACAGCTCGGTTGTCTTGGCCCTTATTCATAGCCCAGCCCACTTCCAGTGCCCAGCTCATCTCCTGATCCTATCACATGAAGAGTCGAGGATGAAGCAGAATCCCCTTGGAATTATTTTTTAAGATGGAGCAGATGCAAACCCTCTCACGCGACGACACAGTGCGGCGGTTCGGCACCACCGGCGCTCCAGCATTGTTGGCCAACGATGTGGGCCAGATGGCATGTCCCTTTACCCGGCTGCTCTCCTCCTGACTTCCGAGGTAAATGCCTCGAATTAAGCTCTTGCACAAATCAAGGAGCAGCTTCTTAATTCGTGCGACATTGTAGTACCAATTCGAGCTCTCTGCTTGATAATCTCGTGGACATTTCTGAATTTTTTTTCACAGCGCCTGTTGTTTTTGCTGTGGAGAATTGCGACCTTGGATTCGACTGGAGTTAGATGGCAACTGCATTGAGTAATAGGGTTCCGTCCTGTTTTGTCCATGATGAATTAATTAATCTGTTAAATTGCCGGTCTGCTTAATTGGTTAAATCTCAACTGCATGTTAGTATGCTAAACTGCAAATTTCTCATGGTTGCATGAATATATTCATCATTGATCCTGTATGAACATTCAATCATCTTTAGAAAAGTAAATAGTGAAAGGTTGGTTATACATTCTCTCAAAAAATAAATGGAATCACACACTCTTGACGTACTCACTCGCTAACAATTTTCATTTACATGGGGTACAGATTGCTAATGGCTCGAGATACCGGATTTTCCTGGGATGTTGATCTTCCTGGGGCTGGAGTCAATGACATTGTCTTGCTGAACTGAGAAGCACTTGAGCTCACATGGTTTGGGCAGTGAGAACAATTATAAGGCTTTAGCCAAAATATCTGGATAAGACTATCTGATCGTATAGGACTCCTACTCCAAAGAAAATACCAAAGGCGGTCGCAAAGATAACCTCATTACCAATGTGTTTTGTGGAGACCGGACCTGCTTCTGCTGAACCACAGTGGTTTGTGATCATAGGGCTACACAGTTTCGGGTTTCCACCAAAGCTAGAATCCGGAAATGTGCTAAACTGGCCCACATTTGGAATAGGGCCTTCCAGGTCATTATTAGAAACGTTGAATCTGGAAAGGAAGTGCAGATTTTTCAGTGCAGCTGGAATTGTACCTGTGAGTTGATTACCAGACAAGTCAAGCACCTGCAGATTGGTGAGGTTGCAGATCTGATCTGGTATCTCTCCAGATAATCTATTAGAGCTCAGGTTGAGTGAGATGAGTCCTTTTAACTGTCCGATCTCCTCTGGGATCACACCAGTGAAATTATTGATGGCTAGATTAAGCACTTTAGGAAAAGCACTGAGCATGAGGTATTGCATAAATGTGTTCTCGTTCCAAACAAGCAGCTCAAAGAAGACCTTTGCTGCAGTCTTGTCTGATCTTAGCATTGGCATCTCCGTTAAGGCAGTTGGAATTTCCCCTGTAAAGCTGTTGTTTGATATGTCTAGGTAGAAAAGGAAGTTCAGGCTGCTGATCCAGTCTGGTACCTGTCCAGTTATTTGATTGCTTTGTAGAAATAGCATCCCCAATTTTGTGAGCTTTGATAACCAATCAGGTATTGTTCCAGACAATGAACAATCACTCATAGAAAGAACCTGAAGATTCTCAAAACCATCAATGCTTTTATCCTCTGGCATGGTCTCATGCAGGAAGTTGCACCCAATATAAAGGGTGGTGAGGCTCTTGGAACTACTAAGGATCTGAAGTGTTCTTGTGATATTTGTAAGAGAATTGTTAGCAAGTGATAGGAATGAGAGGGACTTCAGATTGCCTATTTTTTCTGACAGTTGACCATTGAAATGGTTGTAAGATAGCCGCAGTGCAGTCAGATTGGTGCAAGAGTATATGCTTTCTGGAATTGTGCCGGTGAAATCGTTGAAAAGAAGATCAAATTTTCTTAGATTGGACAGGCTTACGAAGTTGACCTTGGTAAGTTCCCCACTGAAGTGGTTGGTGTTGAGGTCAATTGTTACGAGATTTGTGCAGTTGCTTAGAGCTGTTGGCAGCTCCCCTGACATATTGTTGTGTTCCAAATGCAGCTCCTCCAATCTCTTCAGGTCACCTATAGACTCTGGAATGTTGCCACTGAAACCATTCTCCCCAAGATCAAGGGTGACCAGATTTGTGAGCTTGCTGATGCCATTGACAGCTCCGTCTAACCAATTGTTAGGCAAAGAGAGGTGCTCTAACGAGGTAACATTGAAGAGCTCGCCTGGAAGATTCCCACAGAGGTTGTTGTAGCCAGCGCTGAGCATCTTGAGCACGGAGCAATTACTGAGCCCTGGAGGGATATTTCCACTGAATTTGTTAAAACTGAGTTCAAGCACGGCCAAAGATGGCGCGCTCGCACATGGCGTCGTTGGTATCTGCCCAGTAAAGCTGTTGTTGCTGGCATTGAGTGCGACCAAATTCTCCATTGCTTTCCATGTGGTGGATGGAAACTGTCCTGATAACAAGTTGCTCGAGATGTTGAGTACCTGCAGAGGCCGCGCAGGGGTTGAAGATGGCAGCTCGCTCAGGTCTCCTGTCAGGCGGTTGAAGCTGACGTCAAGGGAGATTATGCTGCTGGACGACACCAACTCTAGCGGCAAGGCGCCGGACAGCGAGTTGCGTGACAGGTTGAGGCGCAAGAGGCCGGTGAGGTTGCCGAGTGACGGCGAGATGGACCCCTCGAGGCCTCGAGAAGCCAGCGAAACGTCGGTTACCTTCCTGTCTTGGTTGCAGGCGATCCCTTCCCACGTGCAGCAGTCGGTGTTGCTCGGCCACGATGCGGACAGGTTGCCGTCCTGCGAGAGCCCGGCGAGGAGCTGGAGAAGGGAGCTCTTCTCCTGCTCCGTGCAGGAGCTGGCCGGGGAGATCAAAGAGGCCAGCAGCATAAGAGCCAGGCCAAGGAAAGGCATGTGGAATTTCTTTGTGTAATTGTTGTGCGGAAAGTGGAGTTGGCTGCGTGGTGTTGCGCTGAAAACTAGCGTGGTGGAGACCAGATTCTTCCTTATTGTGCGGTGCATGAGGCAAAACATCAATCAATGGTCTAATGAAGAAGGAAGAACAGGAGTAGTTGAGACCGTCGTCCATTCCGATTGGAGCAAGCCTCGTGGGCAATTGGGACTTGTCTGTTTTGTAAGTGCTTTGTTGGGTGATGTCATTTTGAGAGATCTTTTGCAGTGGTCGACAGCGTTGTGTGGTGGTACCCAGCAAAGTCAGCGCGTGGGTGTGGATCACGTGCAGAAAGCAGCCGTGCGCCTTCTTCTACCTTGCTTCCCATCTGCTGGACTGCTCCTGAGGCCGAGCTAGGCAAGCACGACGGCGGGACTGGACCGAGCCGAAGGTGGCACGTGACGCGGAGGAAGAAACTTGAGGAGCTGTTTTTTTTATGCAACTATTCGGTCAAGGTAGGTTTACTGCTGGCTTTCTACTCGGATGCAAATCTTATCTTACAAACTATTGTGATTATCGGCATGGCCGCGATCTTTGAAGATTGCAACTGCTCACCTACCACTACCAGTCACTGTCATCGTTTCATTTCTTTAGGATTTGGGTGAAGGTCTCAGAGCTCTCGTTATCTCAGAGGTGAGAGCTACCGAGACCGAGCTATTCGAGATCTTCTTGTTTGTTTTCTATGGAAAGGCCACCTCGCGCTTCCCCACTTGCCCACTTGGGAAGGAGACGATCCTCCGTCGGCGACGGGCTCCTCCTCCTCTCCGTGACCGCAAAAGTCACTGACTTTGCGCGCTAACGTTACCTAGCGGTACATCTTTCACCATTCATTTCTCTAAGATCTGTGCGACTGGGGCCCACTGCGTTTGTATGTGTGTGTTGCACAGTTCACCTTTTACGTATTTCAAATCAAATCACTGTGCGTGTTCTACAGAAAAATGACACATGCATTTTCTGTAAAATCCATCACTTTGATTTTCTTATTTTGGATGATTCATGTCTCTTAAACAAAAAATCCGTTTCTGAATGTATATATAAATTATTCTTTATCCGAGGTAATGTTACGACCGTTTCATAAATAAATAATATGGTGGGAGTTCCCCTCCCTTCCCGCGATGCGCCCCCGCGCGCGCGGGGGGGGGGGGGGGGGGGGGG
>CBMN010077513.1:0-10438 GCA_000582825.1 Hordeum pubiflorum | reverse complement strand
GGAGGGAGGGCATGGGCCGGAGGGCAAACATAACTCTTTCAGTTGTTTTTAATACTTTTTTTGTTTAGTGCGCTCATGTTTTTCGAGATTTAAGTTTAATCATAAATTTAATCAACATGGACAATTGCGGCGGGAGCAAGAATTATACCATTGAATTCGTATTCGAAAGAGCTTTTTAATGATATAATTTTTACTCCAGCCGCAATCGTACGCGTTGGTTAAATTTATGATCAAAGTTAAACCTCGAAAAGTTCGGACGCACTACATTGTGAAACGAAGGAAGTATAAAATAGACCTCGTACAAAAGAATATACACAAGTTTTTCTTGTGAGCTGTGGGCCATGGCCAAGTTGGCTCCATGAATCTCCGCCGATGCTACCTCTATACCAAGATCTAAGATATTTTTGCACAAAAAAGAAACTTTAATAATAACTCAGATGCCAGGCATTATCCCGGTTTACATTAGACCCACTGCGATCAACCAATGCATCCACAGCCGTCTAACTGAGAAACAAGACACGATTCCATTCCCCGCAAGAAAAGAAGAAGAAGAAGACACGATTCCATTCTCACCTCAAATAATTGCCGCGTAATAAACCATTCCCATTTCATTTCATCATCACGAGTTCCGGAAACTCCCGAGCCTTCTTCCCCTCCTTTCTCTTTCCCCTTCTCCACGCTTCGCCACTGGCCGAATATTTAAACCTCCGTCTGACCAGCTCGCTCGCTCGTCGGCTTCTGCCTTTCCGGCGACAGGAAACGGTTCTCTTAACAACGCGCCAGCGCGACCACCGACTTGACTCCGTCAGCTTTCCAGCGCCGGGGGCTCTCCGATGGCGTCCCACATCATTCTCCCCAAGGAGGAGGAGGAGGAGGAGGAGGAGGGGCTGGCCGTGGCGGTGGAGGCGGACCACGACTCGCCGGAGCCGCCGCGGTACCGGCACGCGCAGCCGGCCCAGAAGGCGCTCCCGTTCTCGGCCACCTGCGTGCGGATCTCCCGCGACTCCTACCCCAACCTCCGCGCCCTCCGTAACGCCTCCGCCACGAGCCTCCGCGACGACGCCGCCGCCTTCGCCAAGCTCGACGAGGGCGACTACGGCTACGTCCTCGACGACGTCCAGCACCTCACGGACTACCTCCCCGAACTCCCCGTGAGCGCCGCCGCCCACTCCCCTTCCCCCTCCCCTGCTCCCGCTTTGCTCCGCCGCCGGATTCGGTGGCCCCGCGCCCGCGGTGGGAGTTTCTCTAGAATTGCGTTGTTGCATGTGAGGGAGAGGGCGTGATTTTGCTTCTGGATGCGCGAATCTCGCTTATGCTTTCCTTTGGCTCTGCCATTTGTGCTGAGCTTCGCCTTCACTGATTACGCAGCATTTGATGATTTAGGCGCTCCCTTTCATTTTCCAAGTTTTTGGGTGCCATTTTGTGGATTGGTCATGCGTGAGATCCATTTTCGGACACTTACATAGTGCTGATCTAATGAGCTTTGGCGAGTGACACCATTAGCTGCATATGATCCGATAACATAGTGGTCGAACACTTTGAGATTGTAGATTCCTACCTAAATCGAGGCTGTTTTGTCCATACCTTGTTTCCTGACGTCTTTGTTCATAGGCTATGCATCTTAGATTTGTTGTTTCATACTTGTGGATGCCTGGATCGGAGTTTTGATCGGCCGATCCGGGCTGAATGGCGTGTGCCTTCACTTTATAAATATTCGATTACCTTTTCCCCTGCTCCTGTAGATCAGCTGCATATGCATTCATGGAATGCTGGGTACATAGCAATTTTATTTTTTATTGTTTTTGGCTTCAATGACATGTTAAAATGAATTGAATCGATTTCAAGGTGACATCATGAGGATTAAGCTGACGGCTTCCTTTTCTTCCTGACAGACTTTTCCTAACCCATTGCAAGATCACCCTGCCTATTCAACTGTCAAGTAAGGATTTTTCATCAGTTTACCTTTGGTATCGCCTGTGCAAAACCTCTTGTTGTGCTCATTGCATATCTGATAAGCTAAATAAATGCTGTCTTCACATATTTACCAGGCAATATTTTGTCAATGCAGATGATACAGTACCTGAAACGGTAAAAAAAAACAGAGCAGATTTTTTTTATACGATAATATATACTGTGGTAATTGGTGAAATGACATGCTATTTGTGCCATAACAGGTGGTTGTTCAGAAGAACAGCCCACGTGGAGTTCACTTCCGCCGTGCCGGGCCTCGTCAGAGGGTATGATGCCTTAAATATGCGCCTATATCATTTAAGGGCAATGCATTGTCTACATATATCTGGTATAAATTTTGAGCCTTATCAGGTCTACTTCGAGCCAGAAGATGTGAAAGCATGCATTGTGACGTGTGGTGGCCTTTGCCCTGGGCTCAATACTGTCATTAGAGAGTTGGTGTGTGGCTTGTCCCACATGTACAATGTCAACGATGTCTTCGGAATACAGGTTTCTTCTGTTGCTATCCCAGATGATGTAAAGTTGTAAACTGGAAATGTATGGTGACTTCCTTTTCTTATGCACTTCATCTGGTCCATGTCTTGGAAAAGAAGACCACCTGTTCCTAGATCCTTGGCCTGTTAAACGTTTCCTAGGAATTAATAGACATTTGCATTTGCATTTCATGCCAGCGGGGAAGGAGCCAAACTCCTGTCATTTTACTTCAGATTTAGTTTGGAAATCATTTCCACTGTTTCATTGTGTCATATGAGTCTAGAATTTGTTTGATCACATGGGAACTTTGTGCCACCTAGTTGTTTTGCCAGGACAGTGAGTAAGCATTGTAGTGCAGTGGTGAAACCAATTTTTGAATTGTAGTTATTAAATCTATATCCATGCATGGTTCTTTAACTTCAAAAGCATTGTTCATTTTCTATTATTTATGTCATAAGCAACTTTTTAGAATGGATACAAAGGCTTCTATTCAAGCAATTATCTTCCCATGACACCAAAAAGTGTCAATGATATCCACAAAAGGGGCGGTACAGTTCTTGGAAGTTCACGTGGTGGTCATGATACCCATAAGATAGTCGACAACATTCAAGATCGTGGAATTAATCAGGTATGTGGCTGTTGTAACCGTTGTTTATATGATCTTCCTTATATTTTGAAAGTTGAGCAAAATCTGCATGTGTACCTTACCTAGGTTTACATTATTGGAGGAGATGGAACTCAGAAGGGAGCATACGAAATATTCAAGGTAATCACTATCAGGAGTATGTCCACCACATCTGTGTAGATATCGTCTCAAAGGCTCATATTTAAGAAGTCTCATTAATACATCATTAGAATATTTTTAAGTGAAAATATAATTGGAGTATTGACTGAGATGTTTCGACTCAGTTTCTAACTTTTGGAATTGCTGATAGGAAATTCGGAGACGTGGTCTAAAAGTCGCTGTTGCTGGTATCCCCAAGACCATTGATAATGATATAGCGGTAATTGCTTTTCTACAACACAGATGCTTTTACTGAATATTGGTTGATTTGGGAGATCAGTATGCAGGGGATGTTTTGATACTGATCACTGTAATGTGTTAATTCTTAGGTTATAGACAAGTCCTTTGGTTTTGACACTGCCGTAGAAGAGGCCCAACGTGCCATTGATGCCGCTCATGTGGAAGCTTCAAGTGCTGAGAACGGAATAGGCTTGGTGAAACTGATGGGTCGCTATAGTGGTCAGTTCTCTTAGTTCCTAGCCCATCCTAATATGGGTCCTTGCTGCTTCTGACTGCTGAGTTCTTGAATCCTTTGCCCCCTTCCCCCTTGCTGCTTCTTCCTTCAAGGGTAAAAAAACAGGCCAAAAAGGAGTTACCTTATCTTTCGCTGATCTGCTCTGATTAACTAAAAAAATGTTTAATGAAATGTTCATCAAGTCACAATGGAATTTCTTTATTTTTTATTTTTAACTATTGCATCATGCAGTTCTTAGTCCTCAATGTGACGATTCCTTGCTAATGCAGGGCTTATCGCAATGTATGCTACGCTGGCAAGCAGAGATGTGGTAAGTTAGTGCCTTGTATGCATATCTGAGCTATTCCAAACAGCATTCTGTAGTTTTTTTAAGCCTTCTATTCTTCAACATTTTATGTTTACTTTGACTGTGTTAGACAAGACGCATCACCAATGTTCAGATGTGTCATTCTTCTTCTCCATAATTTGTGTTATTATTAGCTGGATAACCTGGATTTTTTCTGTCTTGTGTAGGACTGCTGCTTAATTCCTGAATCTCCATTTTATTTGGAGGGGAAGGGTGGACTTTTCGAGTATATAGAAAGGAGGCTGAAGGAGAACAACCACATGGTCATTGTAGTGGCTGAGGGAGCAGGACAGGATCTTATTGCCAAAAGTATACCTGTAGCAGATCAGCTAGATGCATCTGGAAATAAGCTGCTTCTTGATGTTGGCCTCTGGTTGACTCACAAGATTAAGGTGAATATAATTTATTTTCTAAAACGAGTTTACATGATATTGCCCAATTTCTATTTCGCCTTCCGCCCATATGCTACTTTGCATGTATTTTGTTCATATACATTTTCTGTTGACACTAGAACTGCTAGGATGTGCACTAACGGACGTGTCACTTGAGTCGCCTTTGGAACATGTACACCATAGTCCATAGGGACGGTTGAACCAGGCCTCAGATAGGGAAAGCACACATGAAATATTTTGTGTGAACTTCACTAGTTAAGTAACATAAATTAGTTTATCTAAAATTTTCACTTACTATTTCATCTAATATGGTATTAGTATCTCAGTGAACCGTCATGTTTATCATTGTTGTTCCCAGTCGTATGAATTACTAGGATGCTGATAGGAAAGCTAATATCACAGTGAACATTCATATTTGTCATTGTTGCTTTCAGTCTTACCTCGTACGGATTACTAGGATGGTGATATCAAACAGGTGTTTACCTAGGATCTCACTTAAGAATTCTCTAATGTATACTTTGTTATTTCCTTGTAGGATTATTGCAAGAGCAAAAAGATGGAGATGACCATTAAATACATAGGTAACAATCTTTTAGTCTCTACATCACATTGTATGGTGGTATATCATCTTGTTGAGCATGACAACAGCAGCCGGTTATTATTACCGACAGATCCAACCTACATGATCCGAGCCATTCCAAGCAATGCTTCGGATAATGTCTACTGCACGCTGCTGGCACACAGTGCCATTCATGGTGCAATGGCAGGATATAGCTTCACAGTGGGGATGGTCCACGGCAGGCATGCATACATACCATTCCATGTAAGTATAACTTCAATATGCCCCTATTTAGTTACTTTTGACTATGGGTAGTCAGTAGTGTGGGACTCTAGTTTCTGTCAAGGTTTAATTCTGTCATTCACAAATAGTGAAGCGATGCGGCAAATGGCGAATTTAGCGAGAGCTGCCGTGGAGCAGTGACCTTGAACCCTGATCGTCATAGGTGGTAGCATAGTGCAAAAAACAAGAGTATAACTTCGTCGCAGTGCCTTCCATTTAGCTGAAGTCTGCAACTTAGAAAACACTAGTCAAAACCCAAATGCCGTGCACTTTGTTTGCAACTCGCTTCCACGCTGCCGTATGAAGCTGGCAGACCTTGGATTCAAGTTCAACTCCAAATTCTTCTTTATGTTTTGGTCTCGCTAAGGTAGTCAGGGACTCAGGGTGTGGTGGGATACGAGAGGAAAGTAAGGTTTGGGGAATCCACACCTCCTAAAATTATTCTGAATGCAACCTAATGATCTGAACATTCTTCACCTCTGATGCATACTGAATATTACTTGATCAATTAGAATAACTTGAAAGTTTATTTGGATGACAGAGAGTAACATCGACACGGAACAAGGTCAAGATCACGGACAGGATGTGGGCAAGGCTGCTGTCTTCAACAAACCAGCCGAGCTTCCTGAGCGAGGAGGATATCATCGAGGCAAGAGAGGCCGAAAGGTTGGCCAATAGGTTATCTCTATCTGTGCCTGCGGGCAGCAGCGAGCATGCAAAAAAGTACTCTGCGTCGGCATTGTCAAACGGTGAGAAATAGTACTGTAGTAAGAATTTTTACTTTGGCAAAATTTCCATGGTTCTTGCGGTTGTACGGTAGCAACTGTTGCGGTCTGAGCCCTTGTTTCACACGGTTTTGCTCCGATGTGTTGACACGAATGCTGTTGATGTAGAGTGACTGAGTGAGTAATAAGCACACGCCACTGTGGTGTTTTCATCGAAACGTGTGGAGGGCTCGAGTTACCTGTGGTGAACGTCAAAATCTGCCCTAGCTAGTTTTCTCTTTCTTAAAAGCAAATTCCTGCCCATATTCTTCGGTCGTCCCGACAGGCGGTGCAGACGAAATGCTCTCGTGTCAGTCGGTTTGCATTATATGGAGTACTAGTCCCCAAGAAGCAACGATCGGCGCGCACGTTCCGTTCCTGCATCTCTGACCTGTGACTGCGATGTCTTCCTTCTTTCAACGAGTTCGCGTCGATGTGCCGTGCCGTTTTGTTTTTGTTGTTGTTAGAAGTTTCAACTCAGGCCGTGAGACCGTCAGCACTTGAATGGGCCACGGTGGGAGTAACATAAATGTCACCTAAGCAAAAAATATATGTTACCTAAGCAAAAAATATGACGTGGCAGCTAATTAATGAGAAGAAAGAAAAATTAAGTAACATATTATGTTATTACTACTATGAGTAACATGACACATATCAAGACAAGATGAGTCTATAAACTAATAAATGAAAGGGGTTTAATGTTACTATCCCTGTGTTACTATCCACTCTGAAGATAGTAACTTAGACTAGTAACATATGCACTACTCTATGTTACTTCTGATCGTGGGTAGTCTTACGTGTTATCAGCGGGTCTGTGTGAAGTTGTCGATGGTTTCACTTGTTTGACACCTCTACGTTTTGCATGCAAGAAGGCTCCGGCGATGCCCAAGAAACACCGACATTGACCTTGTCAACGCTGCACCAGCCTTCCGCCGCGATTACGGTTGCCGCACCGTCGTCATCCGCGACAGCTGGCACGGACAGCGTGACGGTGACGGTAATCGACTCCGATGAGGACGATAGCGACGCAACCGGACCTCGGGAAGAGACGGCGGAACGAGAGACCGGAGCATGGCAAGAAGCCGAGCCCGAGGAAGCTGACCGGAAACGGGTGGAGAGGCCTATGCAGCCGGAGACGCCGGAGCGTATGGCAACGCCGCCGGGAACCGCGTTGCTCGCACGTGCTGACGAGACGGTGGCACAGGCGGCGCAGGACGTGGACGCGTTCAACCCCGGCGACGGCTGCACCACGCCGTCGCCACCGCCGGCCCACGGCTCGGGTGACGACCGCGTGGCGGCGAGCACGAGCGGCCAGCGGGCGGGCGTGGCCGCCGCCAGGTCGAGGCTGCTCGCGTTCCGGTCGTTCGCGGGGGGCAAGAAGGGCAACAAGTCACAGAACGCGGCGCCGGGAGAACACCTGCCGGCGGACGGTGAGCCGTGGGAGAAGGCCGTTGCGGGTGACAAGGAGAAGGGCCGGCCGAGGTGGAAAAGGTTTTGGAAGTGAACGTGCCGTGCTGTCCTGTCTGCCGTCGTGCTCGTGCCGTACGTGCGGCGAGATGGAGTCAGCGTCGCGGTGCGTTCAACCGTTGGGTGCGTTTTCATTGGTTTGCCTCCCATGTAAACAAAGGGTTTGTTGTTCACGGAAAAACAAACAAGGGTTTGTTGTATAATCGTTTCCTTTCCTTTTGATTGAGTGGAAGTGGTATAATCACATTGTTCGTTATTCGTGCATAGGATGTTCATAGGGATGAGTGTATGCGTGTATATAAACGCTTGCGTCTCTACTGTGTTCAACAAAAGAAAAACGTGCCCGTTGCGTGCGTGTCAACGGAAGAGTAAACAAAAAATATCTAAGCTGCTATCATTTTGGCTCAATTTTGATTCTGACTCGTCATATTGATGGCGAGCAGTTACGACTACACTCAGACAGCACCTTTGTGGTGCCGTTTGACACTAAGGAGGCTAGGTCTATAAATTAAGTTTATTCAAGAAAGCCTACATATATCACCATCACATGCAACCGATGAAACACAAATTAAGATTGTACTTATCGGGTCCACTATGAACGTACATGACTATCACACGAATAGTTCGGATATTTTCAAAATAAACATTCATGTACTTCTGATGTTACATGAATTTGATAAGTGTATGTACATCCTAAAAAACATGTTTGCGTATTCACTACAAAACATGTGTAGTCCGATGATAAGTATGTGCGTGGATTTTGCAAAGAAATGGAACGTACGTAAGATCTTATCTCATGAAACATGCACAAACAGAGAACCTGGTGCAAGTACAACATGCCAAAGGATTATAATCCTTTTCAATTATTAACGTTCAATTTTACATGTTGCAATACAGATCCGTGTCGGTACGAAATAAAGACGGATCGTGCGCCATTGATTAACATTGCATCCTAAATAGCATTTAAAAATATATTTAACATGTAAAATAATATTATATTTAAATTATTTATATTTTTTTAATCAAATTCCATATATAACATGTTAAAATCGGAGTTACGGTTTAAAAGATATGGTTATTTGAAAGAATATATCAATTTTAATGGACTACATGGTGCTTACCGTAGATATCAGGGACGTTTATGTAAAACTAAAAAAAAATCGATGTGACTTAAATATGGACCACAAGTTAATTAGGGTAAAAGCCATGGGGTTTGTGTAAATTGCAAAAAAAGGTTCGTTCTGACTTAACAATGGACTGCGGATTAATTATTGAAAAAGACAGAGGGATTTCTAAAAAAGACGTGACGGACGGACAAAAACAATCGCTACTTTATTATTAGGTAGAGATTCTTTTACACACCTTCCTTCCCAACCGACCACCTAGTCCACTTTCCGGATGAGTTGGTGCGTGTTGTAATAACTTCGTTTTTCTTTGATTCATGAAGCTTGCATATCATTTTATTGATTGGTGACAAATAATAGGGTACAACGCGAAAGTATGCTTCTGCTCCCGAGCTCAGAGCTCAGGTGAATAGTAAGAATTTGTTTTTTTTTAAGTCAAAAGTTTCCGAATTTTTTGTGTGATAAATTTTAACAAATGTTTTAAGAGCCTGTAAATTTTCACTTTAAAATGACATTCGCGGAAGTCGCAGCAAAAAAACAAAATTGATGCTTCAAAAATGCATTTTAGTACTTCAAAATGCTTTTGAAAAAAACATTTTTGAAGCATCGATTTTGTTTTTTTTGCTGCGACTTCCACGCATGTGTTTTCATAATAAAATTTTACAAGCACTTAATTTTTTGTCAATATTTCTTACAAAAGAAATCATTTTTTATTTTTTATGATTTTACTGCTCAGGCGGGCTCTTTTGAGCTCGGGCTCAAAATAGTTGCGTCCGGTACAACGTCTCAAAGCGAATACACATTAACAGTATGAACTAAGAGCGCAAGAGCATAGGGATGCTCAACCCCGAAGAGGAAACATAACTATGAAATCAAGGACGTGTTTGGTTGCCCGTATCCGTCCCAACCAGGCCCAATTGGGCCACGAAAAGTGCATTTGGTTGCGAACGCGGTGGGCTGGCTTGCATCGGCATGAAGCTTAAAGCAGCCCAGATGGAAATCGAGCGCGATGGCATGACGTCAAATCTAGCGTCCCCCCGCCCCCATTTACTCGGTCACCACTACCACTAGGATAGCCACTTCCGCTAACCTGACCACCGGCGGAGGCGGCGGCGACTCAGATCTGTGCAAGCGGTGGCAGCGACAGATCCGATAGTAGGAGCTGATGCTCCCCTTCCATTTGGCCACCGTCTGGTCGTCCTTGACTTAGCCATGCCCCTCCCCTTCGTCGTCCTTGTTTTTGATGCCGGTAAGCAACAACCTCTCTCCCCTATGTTAGGTACGTTGTTAGGCTGTTAGGCAACGTGTAGGATCGATTTCCCACATTGCTCAACGCACCCTCGATGTGGACTAGGTTATGGACGCACAGATGCGGCTCGTAGTTCACGCAACAGCACTAATAGGTGTGATTCAGGCATGGCTCATGTTCATGCACAAGAGAGTTGTTCGTCGTGCCGAGAGACATGTCATCACTTATGCTTCAATGCTTATGCGGGAGCACGAGAGGATCGCCAATCTAAACTACATATACAACTGCAACGACACAGAGACTATGTGTGTTGGGTTCTACTGTAGGTGCATTGCATGCAAATTAAAAATTTCCTACGCGCAGAACAACCAGGAATATGCTATGGAGATGGATCACAGATCATTACCACTAGACCCGCAGTGCCGTGCAGCGAAAGTAGAGTTGGGACAGCGCGTCCGCGATGTCTGTCTCCTCGTCGTCCGATCTCCCTCGAACAACCGGTCACCGGATCCCACGTATAGGTTCACCGGAGCAGCGCAAGTGCACCGCCT
>CBMN010077503.1:0-17900 GCA_000582825.1 Hordeum pubiflorum | reverse complement strand
ACCAATGGGAAGAGATTGTTGGTGATGCTCGGAGTTTGGTACTATCGGATACTCCTGACAAGGTGGTGTGGAAACATNNNTCTAATAAACTGTTTTCTGTCAAATCGGTGTACAGATGGCTGGAAAAAGATCTTTGTAGGTCCTAATTATAAATGGGTGTGGAAAGCTAAAATTCCTCTGAAAATTAAAATCTTCATATGGCAATTGTATCAAAATGCTGTTCGTACTAGAGACAACATGAGGAGAAGGAACTGGCCTGGGAATCCATTATGCTCCTTCTGTCAGAATGTTGAGACGACAGAACATCTGTTTTTCGGGTGTGCTTTGGCTCGATCTGTTTGGGGATCTGTAGGATTTGCTATAGGTGCATTCTGTTGCCCCCGCTCGATTTGGCAATCCTGGGCCTGGTTATATAGATTTCTCCTTGGGGGCGAAAAGTTTTATATGATGATTCTGGCTGCTTTATGCTGGAGTATATGGTGTACTCGTAATAAGTTTACCTTTGAGAAATATGTCGTTACGAATCCATTAGAAGCTGTTTTCACTGCTTGCTCTTTTTTGATGTACTGGTCAGGGCTTCTGCAGGACAATGACAAAGCTAATCTTCAGGCGGGAGTGTAGATGATGGCACAGGTGGCGGCATCGCTGACTGACCGTTCAAGAGGGAGAATCACGCCGGGGCAAGGTGGCGGAACCCAGGTTGGCTGAATGGGCAGTCATGTGTTACTCTCACTGGGGTTTGATGCCCGCTGAGGTTATGTTCCATTTTGCAGCTGCAGTTAGTTCCTCAGGGAGTGGATCGATCTCGTGATATTTCTGTTGTCTTTTGATGCGTGATGGTTTGTGTCGACAGGTTTTCGCCCCACGGTGAATGTTTCGTTTTAGAGGCATTCACAGATGGGTTTCCTGTCGATGCACCAGCTCGCTCCTCCCCTTTCAGTCTCCTAGATAGCGTATGTGGTGCTAGTTTCCTTTTGGTCGTAACTGATTGGTTCTTGGAGAATCTAGAACACAAACTTGACTGATGTATTTCCATTAAGTGATTAATGGAAAGGGGTGTGAGCCCGGCTGGAAAAATCTTTGCGCCTCTGTGCGTGCGAGCTAGGCACCACTTCTGCAGTTGCCTGCATCGTCGCCACCAAGGAAACTCACCAACAGGCGCAAGACGCTGGCCTTTGTTCGTGCCATTTTATGTTTTTTTTACTGATGTAGTGATGTTAGCACCCAAGCCTTTCGAGGAGGCATGCTTTTGTTCCTGTGTTCAAGGCTGTTGCTCCTGGATGTATCTCATGTAGTTGTTTCGTGAAAACTGCTTGTGGCTGCTGTTTGGTCAATCTCCTAAGCTAGAATGAGTTGAACAGTCCAGATAGGCGCTCGACGGTCCATGAAACTATTGCAACATCCACCTGACACATCGTGTGTCTGCATGAGACAAAATGACGCCGGGGTGGGCTCCTGATGCATGTTTTGAACGTTGTAACAACTGAATTCTATCTTTGGGCCACTGTCAATGTTTGCAACTCGATTGCGCACTTTCAAATTATGTCTGTCTATGGTCTAGCCGGCTCTGCCCAGTAGGATGATTTCTTTGCAGATGGTGTTGCACTCAAACCCAATACCGGCATTAAATGGTTAGCTTTGGGCGACTTCAAATAAATCTACCAGGCAAGAGACAAGAACAAGAGGAATGTTAATCGTAGCCAGATTTGCTTTCGAGCCGCACTCCATCTTTGCGAGCTCAAAGAAATCCACCTTCAAAATCGGGGTCTCACTTTGAGCAATGAGAGGGCAAATCCGACTCTGTGCAAGATCACCTCCTTTTTTTGCAATGTGAGTGAGACATACAATTTGATTCGCACATTCCCCATGCGCTTTCAAGCTTCCTGTCTGACCATTGTCCGTCCTTGCTGATGATAGTGGCCTAAGACGCCCTGGCGTTTCAAGTTTAAAAAATTTTGGACAAGGATGCCGGGATTCATGGATATTGTGCAGCATGCTTGGCAAGAACCATCCACCCACCTTTAGTCGTGCTAGATCTTGTTCCGTAAGCTCAAGAAAACAATCTTGCATATTTCCAAGTGGAGTAATAGTCTATTCTCCAAATCTAACGTTCAACTCAACGCCGCCTTGTTGATAATTCTCCAACTCGACATCGCCCAAGAATCGCGATCTCTCTCTCCTAGCGAGCTGCATCTGAGGGCTATGCTTAAGAGTCGTAGGCCTCGCCGTTTTGGAAAGAGCGTGCAAGAAACTATGTGTTTGCATAGGCAGCGGTTAAGACTTGAGATTGATTGCCCGCTCAAGTACATCTAAGGTTCAGTTTCAGTTGGGTTAAACAGCACTGTGAACAAGTGCGTACTACTGGTTGCTAGCTTGATGAGTTATATACTCAGGTAATATACACATTAAGTTTTTTAAAAAAGGAGATGAAGTCGTGCGAGTCTGGCCATCGTTCTAGGAAGCAAAGTACTTCTGCTACTTGGGACCCATGAGACATTCAAAGTACCAAAGTACTTCTGCTAGTTGGAGATCAATAATTCGACACCTTCACGGAACATGGAGGGTAGAAGCAGTGCTTTCAGAAACTCTCGTGTGACCGGACGCGAACGTTGACCTTTTGGTAAGAGGAGCCCTGTCTCCTGAATTCTGCACAGACGTTTGTTACCTTAAAGGCCATTGGATTCACCGGGTAAGATATTTTTTTCTCCTGATGCCTCTCATTCACAAGTGGTTGTGCTCTTTGGTTCCCTGCTTATGTGTTCTTTACCTTTGGCATGCAAATGAAAGGAGGAGTGCCTACTGAAGTGTGGAGGCACGAACGACTGAACCTTACAATAGGCTCTGTGTGGAGATGGAGTTATATATAGAAAAGTATCACGGTATTTACACAAGTGAAGGTTGGTGAAGTATTTACAATTAGTTTTTTTCTTTTTTAGAGTTTTTCAATTGTCAAATGCATGTGCGGTTCTGCGGATTGATGTTAGACCGGCTTGCCTATTTTAACTCTTTTGGCAATCTATGTTCTTTCCTTTGTTGTGGTTATCCTCTATGACATAAAGCTCCATAATTTTAAAAACCCAGATTCAATTAAGGTCTTCAATTACAATTGAGTCATTCGATTTTGACCAGGTCAACAATTTTTCAAAACTCTTTCATTAAATTCTTTTATATATACTAGTCGTCAACTCGTGCTCCTGCACGGGCTAGTAGTTGTATAAAGGAAAACATAAAGTATGATGGCCATATATATTTTCCCATTTATTTACTTTCTTTAGGAATATAATTGTT
The DNA here is from genome assembly GCA_000582825.1 of Hordeum pubiflorum. Classification (NCBI taxonomy): domain Eukaryota; kingdom Viridiplantae; phylum Streptophyta; class Magnoliopsida; order Poales; family Poaceae; genus Hordeum; species Hordeum pubiflorum. The sequence continues at coordinate 14,612 of CBMN010077503.1, read as the reverse complement.
CACAACCATGTATAGTTTGCTCTTAATTCCTGTATGAAAAATATATTTCATTCTGTTAATCTTTAGAGGGTGGATTACCTTGTGCTATGCATTATATAAATAATTTTCTTTAACTAATAGATAGCCTAAACTGTTTCCAAATGATAGATCAGATAGGCAAATACATAACTACACTTATCCTTTCTATGCGGAAGTCCAAGGTGAATAAGTAAGCGAAACATAATATACACCATATGGCTTTATAGTTTAATCAATTGTATTAATGTGAGATTTTCTTGTTGTTCCACCATGCAAATATTTTGCTATAATTATTAATGGAGACATCGTTACGTCAACACTACCATGGAGTTTGATTATTAAGCAAAGCTCATATTATTTTTACATTAACATGGGAGATCCTGCCAGTAGAGTAATCAAACTGACAGTGTTAGTGTGTTTCAAATGCATTTTATGTGTAAGTGTGGACCTTCGTAGTGAGCAATTCAGCCTGCGGAATAGAGATCTCATGGAAGATGTACTATTATAACCTACATGATACCTATGTTACTCTTCATCTTACCTGTGACCAAAAATTGAAAAATTCAATTTGCTATATATCAAAATAGGCATGGAAAATTATGTTAATTATATTGTGATTTGGTGCCATCATATTGATCTTAAAAATATTCATTAACATTTTTTTACTTGCATTGACACATTATTTATCTGTTTCTTATCATGCAGGACTAAAACTCTTACATGAAATAAAAAAAATACTTGGCTAATTGGCTATCTGGATGCGCTGCATGGTGGGTTAATTGGCTCTTAAAAACGGAATCTACAGGAATATGCGCTGTAATTAATACATCCGGGTGTCCAACAATTAACGGGACTACGGGTCATGGATGGATGCATTTTTTTAAAACACATATTAATTGCATAGAGCAAATGTAAAACATACACTTAAAACTCGACAAAAGGACTGCGGATAGAAAACTCGCAACGGAGCAACTACAATAGAAAACAGCCTCGTGATACAAAAATAGAAAAAATCGACCTGGACCGTCGGATCCAACATGGATGGCCCATAATTTAGTGGGGATCTGTGCGCTCTTCTTTACAAAATAGCCCCTTATTTCTAGTTATTTTTCTCCCGATATACACATGTTTTTGACTGCTCATATCCTTCTTCCAAATCGAGCCGCGGCGGGTGAGGTCCAGCAAATCCCCCAACCCTAATGGCTTGCGAATGGCGATGGCGGCGTAGATCCTGTAGCAGCTACAATAGAAAACAGCCTGGTGGTACAAAAATAGAGAAAATCGACCTGGACCGTCAGATCCAGCATGGATGGCCCATAATTTGGTAGGGGATCTGTGCGCTCTTCTTTACAAAATAGCCCCACATGTCCAGTTATTTTTCTCCCGATATCCACATCTTTTTGACTGCTCATATACTTCTTCTTCCAAATCGAGCCGCGACGGGTGAGGTCCAGCAAATCCCTCAACCCTAATGGCTTGCGAATGGCGACGGCGGCATAGATCCTGTACCTAGCTGGGCTACCTTGGCTGCTGGAGGAAGCTTTCCATCTCTGCCCCAAGCTGTACCTAGCTGTGCGACCTTGACTACCGGAGGAATCCTAGTCATCTCACCGCCGACGGTCGGAATGCACGGGTGGACCTCTCCTATGCGGCGCCGCGACGCTGGCTGAGCAAATCTCCAGTTACCATTCCCCAACGCCGATCTACCATTTGTCTTACCCCCAGTACAATCGACAAGATCTGGAGGTGTTATATTCCGTGGTTGATATTGCTCTAACGCTACAGATTTGAAGGCATCATTGCCATTGCAACAAACTGAACTCCATGTATGTTTGTCTCAGTAGCTCAACTCGACAAGGCTCCCCCCTCCCCCTGCGTGCCTAGCTCTGACATCAGCTAACGGCAGAGAAGAAATCTCGAGTCGTCACGAATGCAGGTTTGCCATGCTCTGCCAACTTAGATGAAATTAGGACAGTAGTGCATCGTTATGATTGATGCTTGATGCTTGATGATACAGCCATGTTCCTTTCTAGGCAATCATTCAGTCTTTGATGTAGTGTAAAACGTGTAGGAATTGCTTAAAACGTGAGATGTACAGCGAGCCAGGTAGCTCAAGATCATTGCTTAAAAACAAGAGCACCGCACCAGTAAACCAAAAATGTGAACTCATGGCACTGATCAACATTTTCTCGGTCAGACTAATTTTCACAGCATCCAAATCATACATCTGGACTTGCCCACACCTACAAAAGCACTTTGAAAAGCTAGAGCTAACTCAACCGGGTAAAAGCTAGAGCAAAGTCAGTCGGGTAAACTCTTAACCTACAATAAGCCAGATCACCCTTTTTATTGTTCCATCATATAAGAATCTTCAGCTCTGGTGGCCGCCTTATTAAGCATGTTCCATTATTTGAAATTGTAGAAAACGTTATACTGGACCAATCCTAGTTGTTGCATTAAGAAAGCCACACTTGATTATTTTCTGGACCTGTGGAGACCCCTCGTACATGTGATGGAATGTAGATGAAACGAGCATGAAAACTAACTAATAGACTGGAGTATCATTTTGCGAATACAAGATCATCCAATGGGTAACTATCTTCTAATTGGATGTACGGGTTATTTTTCTTATACCCAGTCAGCTTGCTATATTTTGCTTGGGCTAGATTTATCGAGCAATTTGGTATTGTGAAACTTTGTTAATTTGCTGGAACTGTACATGAGAACGAACTAGTCTCATCTACCTGTTAAATTACTTGAAAGTGTGTTGGAAATAACAACGATGTCCGTGTCCGGGTTGGACTGGAACAATCAACCGACTCGATTATGTATTAGGCTAGCTTTAGCTCTTTATATACTCGTGTAACCTATCCCTTGTAAAATCAGATTGAAAAGCAATACAAACCAGAGGCTCGATACGGGCCCTTAGCCATCAAGTCGCCGTGTTGTGTTCTCTTGTGTACGTGTGTTTTGCATAGCCTGCTGATTGAACAAGACAAGGCTAACTAGCTTTGCTAGCGGCTGCTACGTACGTGGTTGTCTCGACAGAAAGTACTCGTCATAAACGACGTCTGACGTACGAGCTCGGGTCTGGGCCTACAATTGGTATCAGAACTTGGTTTATTGGCGTGATTTTCAGAAAGCAATCGAAGGATCATGTCGAACCCAGGCAAGGAGATCGTTGTGGCGGAGCTGGAGCACCCATGCCGATGGTGGGGGTGTCGCAATCCCCCCGGCTGGATCGAGAGGACAACGCACTGTGGGCGATGAACATGGAGGTCGCGATGGAGGGCGCTGAGTTCTGGGAAGCCGTCGACCCTGGCCACGCCAAGTCCGCGAAGGGCGCGGCAAAGTACCGGACGGATCGTCAGGCGTTAACGGCGATCTACTCCGCCATGCCGAAGGATGTGCTATAGCACCTTGTCAGAAGGAAATCGGCGAAGGAGGCATCGGAGACCATCAAGATCCTGCACCAAGGACATGACTGTGTCAAGGAAGCACACCTTCAGTCCCTAATGAGAAGCTACGAGTGCCTGAAGATGGAGGAAAGAGAGACGGTTGATTAGTTTGCCGCCCGTCTCAAGACCCTCGTCAACGGCATATGCGGCTATGGTTCAACCCTAGAAGAAGTTGCGATCATCCGACGATTTTTGCGCGCCGCGCCGGCATGCTACATCCAAATCGCCACGTCGATTGAGCAATGTCTTGAGCTGAACACTCTCACGGTGGAGGATCTAGTCGGAAGGTTCAAGGCCCACGAAGAGAGAATTCATCTCAGCTTCGGCGATTCGAAGGAGAGTGAGCATCTCATGCTTACAATGACGCAGAGGATGGCCCTGTCGAAAGGAAAGCAAGGTGGATCCATGAGCGGCAGTAAAGCAAAGGAGAAGCAAAGCCCGGCGAAAAAGGACCTCGCTGGACAGGAAGAACAGGCTAGAAAACTAAGGAGAAAATTTGACATAAAAAAGTAAGGTGCCACAATTGTGGAATCCTCGGTCCCTTCAAGGCTGACTACGAAGAAGCACCGAAGCAACAGGCGCTCATGGCCGAGGAACGAGACGATGGGGATATGATGCTGATGTGCGAGCTAGTGGACGAAGAGGATCCAAATGATCACGATCTGCTGGACACATGTCTGGTGAGTGCATCCGTGTCAGTAAACCCAAGCGATGTCGTGGCGTCAGAAGACCATGATGCAAGGTGTGACGGTGTGATCGCGCTAGTAAACCCAGGCAAAGTCATGGCACCAGTTGACCATGACACAAGGCATGATGGTGTGGTCACGCAAGAAGCAGGCAAAGTTGTTCTGCCAGAAGACCATGACACAATGCGTGACGGTGTGATCGCGCTAGAACACGGCGAAGATGTGTCGCCAGAAGAACACGGTGATGGATGTGATGGAGTGGTCATGCCAGAAGAACGTGACATGGGGCGAGCTTCACTCGGACCAGATGAACTTGGCGCATACGTGGTGTTGGTCAGATCTATGGCGAGTTGTGCGGACGTTCCAAGTATAGACACATCTATTACGTTAGAAGATCGACTGGATGAGGAGAGCTCATGCACATCGCATGCCTCGGCGCACGGAGCCGATGCTGTGCCGGATGAGCGAGCCGACGCATACATCGGCCCAGCATCGAACAAAGGTGGACGCTGTACAGGGGGCACTTGTGGGCCTGTTTTGCTCGCTAGCGTGCAGTGCATAGCGGGCAAGCAGGATGGTGGTGGCCAGTACAATGTGCATGTAGCAACTTCACGATGGAGCACACCGGCACGTGGGCTTGTGGAGTTGCCACAAGATGAGCAACGTCTAGGAAAAAGAGACGTGCCTAAAAATACCAGCCCATCTAGTGTTGCAGGTTCTCTAGTGAGCAGTTTGGAGGAGGATAAAATGCCAGAAACGAGAAGTTTGGCAACTTCAGAAGATGTGTCGTCTCCTTCGACAGCATTGGAGACAGAAGAAAGGCTACATGAACCAGATGAAGCGCTTCAAATAAATTCGGTGATGATGAAGAATAAAGAGCAACGATGTTTGCACATCGAGGAACCGGAAATTTTTGAAGACGCTAATATGGGAGAGTGTTAGCGCCGTGCTATGGATGAAGAGTTGGGATCGATACGAGACAACAAAGTATGGGAGCTCGTGGATCTTCCCAACGGCCATAATATCATAGAGCTGAAATGGGTGTACAAAGTCAAGAAAGATGCCGAAGGAGACTTGGTGAAGCATAAAACAAGTCTCGTAGCTAAATCAAGCGTGCAAGAGCAAGGTGTGGACATCAAAGAAGTGTTTGCTCCAGTTGCAAAGATGGACTCGGTGAGGCAACTTATTGCTCTCGCGGCTCAAGAATTTTGAAGGATACATCACATGGATGTGAACTCCGCGTTTTTGACTGGGGAGTTAGAAGAAGAATTGTATGTGAAGCAACCATAGGGGTACATCAAAGAAGGAGGGGAAAACAAGGTATTGAAGCTACACAAGGCGTTGTACGGGCTATGACAAGCTCCTCGGGCATGGAACATTAAGCTTGACCGTACATTATTTTCTCTTGGATTTGAGAAGAGTCCACTAGACAATACGATGTATAAGCGAGGTAAAGGCAAGGATCGTCTCTTAGTGGACATCTATGTGGATGATCTATTGATAACTGGAGTTGACGAAGAGGTGATTGCAAACTTCAAGCTACAAATGAAGGAGCTATTCAAGATGACCGATCTAGGGCTCTCGAGTTACTACCTTGGGATCGAGGTACAGCAAAAGCCGGAGGAGATCACATTATGTCAGGAGGCATACGCAAAGAAGCTACTTGAAAGATGTGGCATTAAAAATTGCAATCCAAGTCATGTTCCGATGAAGCCTCATCTTACACTAAGCAAGAAAAGTGAGGCTCCCGTGGATTATGCAACGGAGTATAGAAGTGTGGTCCAAAAATTGAGGTATCTCATGAATACAAGACCGGACTTGGCCTATTTCGTTGGCATAGTGAGTCGCTTCATGGAAACACCCACGACAGAGCATTGGACAGCTGTGAAACATATACTCAGATACATCAAAGGGACAACAAACTTCGGTTGTGTCTATTTGAGAGAGAAGAAAAAGGAGATGCTGGAGCTACTGGGCTATAGTGATAGCGACATGTCAGGAGATATGTATGACCGTAGAAGTACCTCGGGAGTGGTATATTTCTTGGGAGAAAATATAGTGAGTTGGCTATCACAAAAGCAGAAAGTGGTCACATTATCCTCTCGCGAAGCGGAGTATATTGCAGTTGCAACCGCGGTGTGTCAAGGTGTTTGCCTAGGAAGAATACTCGGTGACCTCACAGGTAAGGAACCGGAAAGAGTGGTGCTCAATGTTGACGACAAGTCTACAATCTCTCAGTGAAAGAATTCAGTGCGTCGTGATAGACACAAGCACATCGATACAAGGTATCGGTACCTACGGGAGTGCGTGGAAGAAAGTAAAATTGACGTCAACTATGTTTGCACCCACGATCAGCTTGCGGATATCCTAACCAGATCTTTGGGACGACAGAAGTTCGTGAAGATGCGACGAAGGATCGGTGTCCAAGCTGTGACGTGAGGACATCATGTTTAGGAGGTGATTGTTGGAAATAAGCACGATGTCCGTGTCCGGGTTGGACTGGAACAATCAACCGACTCGATTATGTATTAGGCAAGCTTTAGGTCTTTATATACTCGTGTAACCTACCCCTTGTAAAATCAGATTGAAAAGCAATACAAACCAGAGGCTCGATACGGGCCTTTAGACATCAAGTCGCTGTGTTGTGTTCTCTCGTGTACGTGTGTTTTGCATAGCCTGCTGATTGATCAAGACAAGGCTAGCTAGCGGCTGCTACGTACGTGGTTGTCTCGATGGAAAGTACTCGTCACAAAAGACGTCCGACGTACGAGCTCGGGTCTGGGCCAACAAAGTGAAGTGCTTGTAAGCACAAGACTGAAATTTATTACACACTTGCAATATTTACCACTCACTGTTTTTTGAGAGCTAACTATCTATTTGTCCAGTAATGACAATGAAACCAAAAATCATGCTAGTTTTGCTGCTGTGAAACAATTGTGTTCGCTCATTGCTCTTCCTCATTTAGTTGTACACACTGATTTTAAAAGAAACCTGCAACTTTTTTTTTACCTTTTTGCATGTAAAAATATGTCTTCTTGTGTGCATCTCATTAATGCGCAACCTTAACTTTGCAATCCTGTAAGGGCCGATTTCTTATTTTGTTGCATTCAAGGTGACTGAACATTTTGCTATTTGGATTTTGGCATAGAACACAATTCTGGTTTGGGTATGATGGATAGAGGGAGGTAGCGCTCGTTGACTACTATGTTGCCCTCCACTGTTTTATTGGTATATCTCGATTTGAAATGGAGGGAAGTAGTGCGACGTCACCTTTAGGGGAGCCCACAGTTCCAATAATTGGAAATTGTGTACCAACACTATGAGGTCAGAACACATGGTTCAAAAGGCAATAATATCTTGACATTAATTATTATTCTGTTAATCCCTTCTTTGATGTTGTTTGCCGAAAAATTATTTGCAGCTATGGAATCGGTCAACAGTGCCCAAAATAAAGTTTTCAGTGATGCTACCTCATTTGGAGAGATTAATTCTCCAATGCTTCTCATTGATGATTCTAATACACCAAAAAAAGAAACAATCGTTCTCTCAAGAGGTACAAACATTAGTCACATATTATAATACTTGTAAAATGGCCTTGAGTAAGGCCAATAGTACTTTAATTTACCTGTTTCAAAATGTATGACTTGTTGTGATACAAAATTCAATCTGTTAAGTGAATATAGCATCTACTTCATAAAAGTCAATGTGATATCACCGAGGTCAGTGGTACTAAACATGCAATTTATGTTATAGGATTCTTTGTATAAACCCCAATGCCACAAGGAATTGAAGCCTAAAGTAGGTATGCTATTTGATGATGTTGGCTCAGTCCTGGAGTTTTATAGGACATATGCACACAATGTTGGATTTGGTGTACGTCTTGGTCAGAAAAAGGTCATCAACAATGTGCTTCAGTGGAAACGCTTCTTGTGTGCAAAAGAAGGCTTTCGGCCTGAGAAAGGTATGGTGGTTGTTGACCCTTCAAAGAAGAGGATAAAGGTGAAATTGACTAGATGTGGTTGTGAAGCTTTTCTCCATGCCATCCGGGAAATATAAGTTAGCTTCACTCAATGAATATTACAATCACCCTTTTGTGCCACCTAGCCAGCAACACTTGATTAGATCTAATCGACAAGTTAGTGAGAGTGAAGTCAACACTCCACGATTGCCAGAAAGCTAGTATCGGTACCGCCTTAGCATATATGTTTCTGCATGTTGGTGCATGGGGTTTTGACCATGTTGGCTGGACACAAAAGGACCTACAAAATCATTGTGGTGTATTGAATAATAAAATAAAAACATTGTGACGCTAAAATGCTTGTGGACCAACTTGGTAGATTGAAGGATCTGAATCCTGCTTTTTTCTTTGAGTATGAAGTTGACGAGGTTAGTACGTTTTGTTTGGACAAATGCAACGAGTAGGGAAAATTATGGTCATTTTAATGATGTTCTCTCTTTTGATTCAACATACAGCACTAACCAATATGAATACACCTTTGCACCCTTCATTGGAGTAAACCATGATATGCAAAGCGTCTTTTTTGGGGCGGGATTTCGACTTCATGAGACAAAAGAATCTTATGTTTGGTTGTTCAAGGCATTTATTAAAGCAATGGGTGGGATTGCTCCTAGTGTGATCATAACTGATGAGTGTATTAGGATGAGGAATGCTATTAAAGAAATTCTACTGAATAGCAACCATCGATTGTGTATGTAGCACATTATGGAAAAGGTTCCTGGGAAGGTCTATCCTAAATTGAGGAATGGCATTGGTTTCTATTATAGGTTGAAACATGGTGTCTGGAATTCTGAAACACCTGCTGAATTTGAGGGTAGATGGAAGTATTTTATTACAGCATTTAAGTTGGAGGACCATGAGTGGTTCGCTAGAAGGTATCAGCTTCGTGCGACATGGATACCAGCATACTTCATGGATATTCCCTTAGCTGGTCTTCTTAGAGAGTGCAAACTCTCGTTCATTAAGCATTTCATGTCGCAAGCTTACTTTTGTTGAGTTTTTCCTAAGGTTTGACACAGCTTTGAAATTTCAGAGTCAAAATGAGTTAATTGATGATAACACATGCGAATACACAACAAGTGAATTGTTGACATCATTGGGAATAGAGAAACAAGGCAGGGAGGTATTCACACATGAGATTTTTGAATTGTTTCACGGTGCTTGCTGCAAGGGATGATTGTGATGTTCAAAACACAAGAAATGGTGAGGGTATTAAAGTAATGTCTGTTAGCGATCAATACAACAAGATTCGAGAAGTGTGTTGCGATACAACAACCATGGTTACTACGTGTTCTTGCAAGCTTTTTGAGTCCAAAGGAATTTCATGCCGCCACATTTTCCGAGTACTGAGGGGTGCAAAAATAAATGAATTATCTAGGATTTATGTTTTTGAGCGGGTTGAGAAAAATTGAAGAAGGTATATTTCTTTCAATTTAGATTTAGAAGAGTTAATGCTTGTTTGCCTTGACACGTGTCATCGTGTGATTTTTTTCCTAAGGACATTATGTTCGACGGGGAAGGAAGCATGCTTGAAGAGAATTTCCCTACACCCAATTGACATGGTCGTGAGAAGAAAGATATCTGCTATCGGGAATAAGCTAGAAGATCTCATACGGACTGCTAAGTGTTCAATTGAAGGAATTGAATTTCTCCACACCAGCTTGTTCAAGGCTGACTTGGGTTTGAACCAGCTAGTACCGGTCGTACCATGCAATTCACAAGAAAACGAGGAGTTGTTTATTGGTAGCATCATTCCAAAGAAGGCTAGGAATTCATCAACAAGTCGCACGCAAATGCAGCATTTGTAAACAAGTGCTATTCCATGATGCAGGACATGCTCTATGAATCATATCACACAAGAGTAGAGGTTTGTGATTCTTCTTGCATTGAATAGAACCACTTTTCCGTCTTACTATAATGGATGCCATAAAATTATTTGTTAACACTATTAATCCGCCATCTAAAAAATAGTCATAAAACTCCATTTAAAAAATGAAAACCATTTCTTTCTCCTTACTGTTTATGCTTTGTTATGTAGATGTAGGAAACCAGTATGTCGTTGTGTACATCGGTGTAAGAGTGAAATGGGACCTGATCAAACATAGCACTCTTCATTGCCATTTTGCTCTAGGCTCACATAATTTCCTATAATACGAGATCCCCGCCCTAAATATCTTTGAGCGGTCAACACAATCAAAACTTGAACAAACACAAATTTATTCTTAAACGAAATGTGGCTGCATGCTAGTTAACATGTATAGTCTTGGTTGGGAATGTCCAATTCAGGAAGCAGTTTATATGGTATTTGTTTTATGAAGAAATATTTTTTCATAAATATGGGTATTTTCCCCTTTTGACCCTTACAGAAATGAATCGCCCAAATACATATCATGTTTGTTCTAGGTAGTAGCAATACCCAAATGATTTAGCTGGTTATATTGCATTGGAATCATCTTTCCACTAACATATTGAGAAAACGTTGTAGGAAATTTCATCTCCCCTATGGCAGTAATTATATCTGGCCAAAGTGATGATATTAAGTAAAGTCTACAAATGGCTATATGCAATGTACAATTTTCTTCCTGCTAGTGAAATGGTATTGTTAATTCAAACTCGTTAGATTAGGTCAGGAGCAAATATTCGAAGTATGATTTTCTTTGGTATCATCTTTTCAACACATAGAGCAAGAAGCACCAACATGGAAGATGCTCATGTCCATGTTGCGAGATTATGAGGAGAGATCTAGTCTTGCTTGCTGACAAACCCACTGTAACAGAGTGGTCTATCCACTCTCCTTTGCACTGGGTTTGTATCAGATTTGTAGATCATGGACTAGTCCTCATTGAGAATAGATGAGAATTAAATTATGTATATGGTACCCCCTCTGTCCCAAAATAAGTGACTAAAAAATGACTCAATTTTGTACTGATTGAGTCATTTTTGAGTCACTTATNNTGGGACGGAGGGAGTAGTTGTTAACCAGTTGTATGCATGTTTCTACTTATTAATTTTGAGTCACTTATCTTGGGACGGAGCATGAAACAATTTTGTAATGTGTAGAGTATTGTCGGATCTTGGTTATTTTGCTTCCGGTCATGCTTTTGCTGTTGGAAAGAAGTATTGTGTTCCTGCATATAAGAGCTATCGTGTTTGGATGATGTTTTTTTGAACTTTGGATGATGCATGTTTCTACTTGAGTCACTTTTGTTCATTTGGTTACCGATTATGTGTGGGATGGTCCAGTTTGACATATACTTGAATGAGATGACTTAAATTTTATTTGTATACAAATATTGTGATATATAGTCACAAATTTTTTAGGGGCCAACAAGTTCAATTTTCATGGGTAATCAGTGAGATGGAGCATCAATGTTGAGAGGATTTGAAAATTAGTCTTATTTCCTGAGGACAGAACGATTGAATATGAGAAAGGTGGGGTCATTAATGTAAAAGTTATGTTTTATATGCATACATTGTCAGGTTTTTTTTCATAAAATGTCCATTAAGTGCCTGGGATGTGGGATGTATCCGCTAGAATATGGGCCATCCATGTTGTATCTGACGGTCCAGATCGCTTTTTTATTTTTGTACCACAAGGTTGTTTTATGGAAAACCTTCGACATGCACACTCCTTCAGGTGATAGCACCTCCAGCCAAGAAAGTGCTCGCACTTGAGGCCTCAACTTCGACATAGGTATTTCCACGGGACATGTCGATTCCAAAAAAAAAAACTAACTATGCAATGCATTGTAAGTAGCAGGGTCAATTGCCTAGGCAGTAGCTACGGCTTTCCTGGTACAGTGCGCCTTCATATTCACAGCTACTGAGCAGTCAGCTGATTGTGTTTAATATTTTATTTTTTGAAAAGCGTAAAAGTATTGCCTTATTTATTGATTAAGCGCATGAAAATTGCACCGAAAATTAACGGAAATGAGGTGAAAACCATCACAAACCACTGAGTGGCACTCACATAATATTCCACACATAACTCAACATAGAGGGCTTCTTCAAGACCTCACATTGGTGTCATCGTCGTCATCATCAATTCTCCTCAATAGGCGTCATCGCCATCCATAATTTAGAGCAAGCGACTCCGACTTTAACAAAAACAAATGTCGACCCAATCCTCACCGTAGAGGCAGTGTGGAACATGAGAAGACCTATGCCAGAAACTCAGCCACCCGCGTTGACGACAACGCAGTTCTGACTCTGAAGTAGAGCTCCGACGGAGAAACTATAGACAAGACTGGCGACGTTGAAGATCACCGAACATACCACCTGCTGCCTATCATCATTGCCACCGGGACACTACCATCGCAGCCATGACTTCACCGCAACAAAACAACCCGAGATAGTCACATAGACAAGCCGGAGAAAAAATGACTACCTCTACCATTGCCATGCCTTCAAGATAGCTCGCCTCGTCATCGTTACCAGATAAGTGTTGACACCAATACCATCAACTGGTCCTGTTTGTCGATGTCCAGGTCCCAACACGAATACCTTGAGAGGGGAAACGGCGCCGAGGGGTCGCCATCGTCCGATCAATAGGATCTAGGGCTTCCCCTGGAGCTGTGACGATGACCAAGTCCACCCGGTAGGGGTGTGGCAGCAATGACACAATGCCTCCACCCCGAGGTCCGCCCACACCCTTAGCCGCACATCAATCCATGCCGATGCCGGGTCCTAAGGATCTACAAATCCGCCAGCGAGCCCACACGGCCAGATCTGACCGATCTAGCCCACCTTCAGACCTCCTCACCGGGACACTGCGTAGGCGACCTCTGCACAACCGTCGAACTCATCCACGTCAGATCAATCGTCGCTGCATTGCCTCCACCACACTACGCCCAGCCACGACCAGACCAACTTCAAGAAGCCGCGTCAATGCCCAAAACGCTTCGCAATCTGGGGCCGCTGCCACAGCCCCATCCTGGTGCGTTCGCGTAGCCACAACCGCAACTGCATGATCCAGGTGCAAGAACGCCGTACCCAGAACTCATGTGCCATGGGCGCAGCACCCAGAACTCCCTCGTCGAGTGCCACCACGAGCACATCGACAGCCCGCTCGTTAGTGGAGGACGCAGGTCTATTCCCCATGACAACGGCACCCCACAGCCTCCAGTATCACCAGCATCAGACACCGGCACCACCTGATGAACCCGCACCACTGCTCCACGCCGTCACCCACAGGACCACCGCGCCTCCTCAGCAACCGCCGCAACATCGTGCATCTTGACGAGCGGCGCCTGTGTAACACGATAGATCAGCCAGCACCATGCCTACCCGACTGAGAAGCAACTCCGTGCACACGCAGCTGCCTCGCCGCCACTCGCCAACTTGCCAGGAAACGCAGTCGACCTGACGCCTAGCTCCACAAACTGCCGCACCACGGGAAGGCCATGCTGCCACCCGTGCGGGCTTTGCCCAGCGACGACTTCCGGCGACGGCGAGGGGAATGGGAGGGCAGGGGAGCTCCTAGGTGGCTACATCTGGCTGCCCAGGTGTGGCCGAAGGACCCGCGCGGGAGCGAATGGACTCGTGATAGTACCAGACCCAGATTTTGTACAATATTTATTTCCTAGTTTATCTATAATTGAAATGGGTGTGCGTCTATAAATATTTGGGCAAACTGAAAACTAGAAACATTTTTATAGTTTACTAAAGCAAGCTAGAAAAGAGTCTGCCATGTGCTAAATTAATGTGGTGGACCAGCGAGTCTACCCAATCCATAAATATCGATCTCTCCGGGGCCTCTAAGTTCTAATTACATTTCCCAGTAGCCACGATGGACAAATATCCATCCATATATCCAGAGAATGAAAGCGCGTTTGTCAAATTTATTTGAAATAACCTGTGTAGGTTTGAAAGGCATCGGCAACGGTTTTTAAGCTGCTTGGCGGATTCACCTAACCTGATATATTTCTGCAATCTCGCCCGGTGGAGAGGATGGTGTTCCGCCTAGAGGGGAAGAGACCTTTGGGGGCCAGCAGCCACCGTGGAGAAGCACAGTCCCTGCAGGGGGGTATCGAGGAACTCTCTATTCAGTCACACCCTCACATGAGTTTGAAACTCTTTGCTAGAGTATCGATTTTGGTTGCACTTCTTGGCCATCAAAATCATTTTGCTATGTTTTATTGCAGAAGGTAATTCCTGCTGCTGCAGATTCCAGCCAACTTGTAAAATCAAAATAAGACATTTTAATAGCCTTCCAAGATCCAACTAAGATATAGCTGACGTGGGCTTCCTCCTCTGATACGGTGCCATCATTCTAGCAGTGGTGACCAGTCGTCCTTGTCCACCCCGAAGAAAGCCTTCAGTGGGTCTCCGAATCTGTGCCATTGTTGGAGTGCCGGAACTTGTTGTCGTGCTTGTTCGTACATGGACGGTATGCCAGGGGTTGTCGCTGTTGATAGTTAATCTTGTTGTTCA
>CBMN010077502.1:0-10123 GCA_000582825.1 Hordeum pubiflorum | reverse complement strand
AATAGGTGTGGAAGTTATAATTGTAAATAAAATTACTGATATTTCATCCTTGTGAGATTGTCAATTTTGTACCAAAGGTGTATTTTGAGTATACCGAATTCCCTCCCTCTTTAATGAGAGATGCAAAATAAAATTATTCATCCTCATCCTTTCCATAGTAGAGGTCGAGTCAATCTTGCCTCGACATGCCACCGCCCATTGGGTCCGGGCCGGTGCCGTCGTCGCCGAAGTCGGGGAAGATGCTCCGCCACTCCTTAACGTCGAACTCCTCCGCGCCGCCATCGCCTCCGCCTTGCTCCTCGTAGCCGGAGATGACGATGGCCTCTCCATTGACCACCCACTTCGCGGAGATTGATGGCTTCGCCTCCACGAGTTCGGGGTACTGGTGGCGGAGGTTCGCCATGTACTCCTCGGCGGCGGCCTTCGTCGTGATGCGTTCTCATGCCTCCCGGTCCTCTCGAGCTGTCACCGCATCCACCACCCACAGCGACAGAGGGACGAGGTCGACGGGCGGCGCCTCCCACGGGAAGTTGAGCCACGCCTCCGCACCATGGGGCCTCACCCTGTCATTAGTCATATTCCAGGCCGGCGAGCTCCGTCGTGTGGGACAACCCAAGCCACTTTTTTGCGGGTCTCGCAGTCAGTGATCTCCGCCACCCACACCACCCACGCCCGTTGGAGGATGCCGAGGTATGTCCTCTGCGGCTGCCGCGGTAGAGGGAGGTCGGGAAGTCGGCAATGCGGTTGGTGGGGGCCGCATCGGCGGGGCGACAGCGGCTCGAGGACGCGCCACTTGAAGGCAAAATGCGGGGGTGGAGGCGCGGATCCGTCCATTGGGAGGAGGGGGTGTTGGGAAACAACGGGGAGGGGGGTCGCCAGCGACGGGGATGGGAAAGCAAAAGAGGCAGAGGAGGCAGAGAGGAAGAGGTGGAGAAGTGAATTTTTTTTACTTGGTCGTCGAGCGGTGGAGTAAAAATAGGGGTGGCGGGGACGGTTGCCGATAATTTATCCTCCACTATGGGCTATTGGGGATCGGCTAGGTGCCGGTTAGAGGAGTAAAACCGGGTTTCTACTCCTCTAACCGGTTATTGGGGATCAGTTAGACTTGCCCTTAGAGAGATGGTCAGTGCGATGGCCAACACAGTGGTGGAGTGAGGTCATGGGAGAGCGGTGCGGCGAGGCGGTCAGTGCGATGGCAAAATGACACGCTGGCCTGGGCGTAGGCTCTACCGGACTGGCTCTACATGGTTTCCGATATAAGAGCATCTCCAACGGTAATCCATAAATTTTATTCCGCATCCGTCCACAGATAGGAAGGGACAAGTCCACAGACATGGATGCAGGAGGCCGCCATGCAACCGTAGTCGCATACATTTTGACAACCGTTTGAACCGACCAGATGAAATTCGTGCAAACACGGCTGGATAAATATAACGGATTTCATACAAACCAGACAAAAACGTTTACATTTTGAACATATTTTTAACTAAAAAGGTATAACTATGTGCGTGTACGGTCGCGTGGAGCTCCACTCCCATGACACGGATACACTACACTAGTCTACGGCTGGACGCGACGGATCCCTTTGTCTTCCCCATGTCCGGCAGCCCGCTCAGCGGACTGTCGGGAGCCCCGGAGGTATACGCTTCAGCGCAAAGGGCGGCTCGCTTTCCCACCGGTCATCGGAGTGGAACCGTCGGTTGATGCTTTATCCGGAGGGGAAGGGGGTGCCTCCGCTTCCATGGAGCCCAGACGGGGGGTCGACGATGTTCTGCGCTGAAGAACCAGGCAAGACAACAGCTGTGTACACCGGCGTCGCCTCGGCAGTGGCCATCTTGGGACTAAAGCTGCGGCGGCCTCCCGTGTTCTACTTCTCCTCGATGATGGCGGCAGGCACGGGCGTGCTGGCCGCCACCTCACCGATGTCCATGCAACCGGCTTCTTTCTCTGCCGGCATGCCACGGTTACGCGTGCGTCGACGACGGATGTCGCGGTACGACGCAGCGTCGTTGACGGCAGAGACGATGCCCGTGCCGCCGTGCTCCCCGTCGTGCCGGCCTGGAGCAACTTGCCACTCCTCCGTGAGCTGGCTTGGAGCGGCGAGTTGTTGAACCACGCGCCGGCTTGGGGCGGCAGCTTGCTCCGTCAGGACATGCGTGGAAGGTGGAGCTGCGAGCTGCCTCGCTCGTATCCGGCGAGCTCGGCTAGTCACCCAGCCGGCTTTTATGCCGGAGAACTTCTCTTCCTGCTCGTCGGATTGCATCGAAAGGGTGGAGGAGGAGATGGGGAGCGGACTTGGTTGGCAATTATTGCCCGGTGTCTGGCCTCGTTTAAATAGAGGGCGGATGGGAGGAGCTTGTCCGGCGTTGTGTTTAATGTCGGTCCGCTCGTGAACCGACATGTGGCCGGAGTAGGCTCCTCGGTTTCCACACGGGTTTATTGGAGGCGTTTGAATGCGGCGAGGAGGCGTGTTCAGTCGGGCATGCAGCGGCGGCACTCTCGGCGGGGCCGCTGCTTCAATAGCGGAGGCAGTGAGAGGTCGCGTCCGTCCTGAATCGTCTTCAATGTGGAACGGCGGGCTCTACCGTGGCAGGAATGCGGGCAACTGGCGCTGGGCGGGAACGCGTGCGGGGAGGAGGGGTTTGGTTGGGCAGAGCGGTCAAAAGCGGGCGTGGGAGGTGTCAGGACCTCCTCCCCCCTCCCCCCCAGCGCAAGTTTGCGGGAAAAACACGTCCGGACCACTCCGCGGACAAGACCGCATTGGATGGCTTCCACGATTCAAACGCATGCGAAAGGTTTGCGGGTCGGTGTTGCAGATGTCCTAAGACATGCACTTCTGTTTGGATGTATCGTGGTGGTGGGAAAATTACACTTCAATCCGTAAACATCATTTGCCTGCAGGATTGCTGCAGCCTATGTGCCTGGAAACACACGTCTCAAAAGAGGGTGAAAGCGTACAAAGCCTGAACCACTGTGCTCCGTAAGTGTTCCTTTTTGTTACAGCAAAAAGTCTGAAGAAACAATGACAACGCCAAGAAGGAGAAGAGGTATTCACAGAGTCACGGACGATCTACATAGAATTATTGGGAGCTCCGTTTTGCTCATCCTCGTAGAAATTCGAGGAACAGCCTTCCGGCGAGGGTGAAGAAGCCTCTCTCTCCCCACCTCGACCTCGATCCGGCCGGAGAGCGCAGCCGGCGCGCGGCGCAACCCGAAGGCCCGAGCCCCGCTCACACCATGATGGCCATGGTGTGCAGGGCGGACATGCGGCCATACATCTCGGGCGACATGTGCGGGGGCAGCGGCCTGGGGCGCGTGAAGCATTCCTCCAGCTCCTGCAGCTTGGCCACCAGCAGGACCAGCCGCCGGAGCGGCACGAAGATGAGCGTCATTGGGATGATGCACGCCCCCAGCTCCAGTATCAGCATGGCCGCTCAATTAGCTCCACGCCTTCCGCTTCTCGCCCGTCGATCTCACCCACCCAGGTTTCTCCACGGAGCAAGCTAGCAGCTTGGTCGCTGTGCGCTCCCTGCTCCACGGGCGAGGCAGTAGCTTTCCTCGTTGCTTGGGTGAGCGCTGTTGCTCTGCCTTGTGGAGTTGCAGCTTGATGATAGTTGCCGGCATATATAGCCTTCTTTTTTCGAAAAAGAAAACGCTCACTTATCTGGACCCTGTTGCTCGTTGGCGTACGGTGGCGCTTAGTTTACAACCCCTAGCTCTAATGATTGCTGTCAGTGCGCTATCAACTTATTGTTACGACTTTCAGGTCCATGTTACACAACGGGGCGACTAGAGAAATGTTTATTTTTCACAACCCAGAAGAAGAAGAAGAAGAACGTGGGGGCCCTCTCAACGACGGAGCTTCACACGAACCGCGGAGGCAGGTCGGTCTCGAGAGGATTAATCTCCTTATGCCACCTATAGTTTAGAGGATTAAACTGGGTATTTGTCTCGCAGTCGACTGTTGTTTCTTCATAGTACACCAAAGAAGAAAAAAGGGTCGGACAAGTGATCAACTTGGGAATAATAATTTTCCAAGCCCACTTGATGCCTTGATGATGGTACTGGTACAGGGTGGGTTTTGTCGTCCTGCCATGACGTGTAAACGATGACCATGGTCACCCTCACCCAGCTTAAAGAAAGCTTCATTTTGATCGGTTGCCATGTGATATTTTTCAGGCATTGTGTGTAACTGCCCGGTTTGATCCATGTGTACCATACCTTGGATGGGGACCTCTCTCCGGATAACCATCAACAACAGTACCATTATTCCCGTTGTTCCCTGCCCTCAAAGAAAAGAATGAAGACGATCGGCAGCGCCCTGATGGCCCTTGGGAAGTTCAGGGGGCACGGTAACGAGCCAGGTACCATTACACTGACAATGGAACTGGGAGCCGATTTTCGAACAAATGCATTTAGTGAAACAGCAACCATTCACTTCTACTCCCTCTGTTCATCAATATAAGACGTTTTAGAGACTTGTACAAGTCTCTAAAACGTCTTATATTTATGAACAGAGGTAGTATTTATGAGTTTGTATCCAAGTTTCTTTCCTGTCCTGGTGGGTTGCACACATTCATTCCGTGCGAACATGACGCAACCCGAGGTCTTCAAGCCAAAAACAAGGTGCAGTGCACACCATCCTTGACAACCAAAGCATACTCAGAGAATAAATAACAATCTTTGCTGCCTAATACGACCGTGATCAAGATACCGTTTTTTCTCGCTTAATCAACAATGCTGCCAACCTTGCATTATGGCGATAAATATGCAAGGCACAATGATTGGTATATAATAAGCAACAAAACATCATATATATTCATAGAGGAATAAGAAATGGGTGTCAACTCGATACTGCCAACAAACTTAAGTTGATCAAGGAGCAAACGTGCGAAATAAACCAAATGCAAAAAACAACAACGAAGGGGGAGGTTCTCGATATTGTATGCCCTTACCAACTCCGAAGATGACCTATTCCACACAAAAACTCTGAAGATGACTTGAAGAAGTACACCTGCCTAGTACATTAAACTCGAAGTTGCAAGACAAAAGTTGACTATGTGCAATTCCAACCTTCTTTCGAGAACGCTACAATGCATTCAATGAATCTGCTATCAGTATGTAACATGGCAGTTTCAATTGAAAGTTGCAGTCCAATATATGACCCGGGAACAAGCCCAACATAATATTGTTGCATTACCATGGGAGTGAATGGAGAGAACTTGACACGAAGGAATACACCTTATTGGCGAATCAGCCTTTTGTCTGCCTGTGTTAAGGTGTTACTGTGATGACCTCCACATCCTGCATGCTGGAATTCCTGACAGAATACTGAAAGGTCCATCCATGGCACGCCCCGGCATGCACTCCTTTCTTGTTAATCGCAAATAAAGCACCAACAAAATCTGGGTACTTACGAGCAATTCTTGATATAGCATCCACGGCAGCATCTCGAGGCTCCATTCCAAGTCGCATGCTCTCTACTACTTGATAACTGCAATAACATCACAGAAATGTTGAAAAAAAAAAGATAACATCACAGTTCATGGGACCATTGCTTAACTTGGGCTACTAATAAAAAATTAACATAAGCTAAAATTCATATTACAAGACTCAGCCTTCAAATCAAATTATAATATGGACATGGTTGAATACCATCATATCCTAGGATGTAACTTCCATGTAAGACCACAGTGGAGTAATAGGTGCATGACTAAAGCAAGTTCGGAGGAAATAACAGCTTGCTAGTGACTAATGAAGTTATGAGGTTATAATTGATAAGGCAGGGTTCAAAACAAGAAAAAATATGTTTTTTTGGAAAGAGGAACAATAAATTTTTCTAACTCATTTCTCGATTACCATGGAAGGAAGCGCATCATAATATCACCGTCACCAGTAGCTCCACAAGCCCCAACTTCATCATCACCATATGCAGAAGATCCTGGTATTGGTCCATCACCTACCCTGGAAGCAAATGATTAGTCAGTACTACCTACCTATCAAGAGGTAAATGTCAGTTCCACTTCCACAACAGTGAAACAGGAAAATATGTCTGTAATAATTCAGTTAGGATAAATATTGTAAACCTATGTACTGAGGCATATTAGTCCCACTATTAATGAGGTTATGTAACCTCTAAATATGCACCATCTATTTTGTTAGCTTTTATCCAGCCATAAAGAAAGTAACAACATCATCAACACTCATCACTCATTAGTGACTTCCCAAATATACCAGTGCATAGCATCAATACTACAAGTACAAGAGGACTGGACATTGGTGAGTTCTATGGCTGTTATTATCCATCAGACAGAAGTTCAAATATAGAAGATACAAGGCCAAATAAATGCTGCGGTCGTTTCCCTAAAAAAAATACTGCAGTCGTTCATACAATATTGCAGATGCATTCAATAGACAGAGCATTGATTTAGTGAAAAATAGGTGGCAAACAAAATTGTAATGTCAAATTCCCTAACAGAGGCAAGATGCTTACCTTCCTGGAATTTTGAACGTAGCACCATTAGTTGATGTGCCAACTGCTATATGACCCATCTTAAGAAAAGCACACTGTTTAGTTTCATATTAATAGAAAGAGTGACTTTCCTTTAAACGAGCTAGGTACCTTGTCAACGACGGCCATAGAGATTGTGTCATGGTTGTGACGATTAACAGATTTGAAATGGGAGTTGGTCGGTTCTAGTAAATTATCATTTTGGAGCCATTCCTGACAGGTGAGTTCTTCATTCTCCCATACAGCACTTTTAACAGGGTCCTTAGGTATATTTATAGGATGGTATGGACCACAGTTGCCAGCAGGGTCAACATTTTTCCAAAAGTTAGGTTGGCAATTGTTCTGTCTCCACTTTGACCATTTCGCAACTGACTCTGGTGAACTCAGGTTAGTTGGTCCTGCAAGACCCATTGAAATTGCAAAGGATGTCGCCTTCTCTCCAACAAGAAGAGTATGCCCGGTGTGCTCCATGACCAACTTTGCTGCCATAATTGCATCCTTCACATATCTCATGGCAGCCACAGCTCCAATTTCCATTGTTTTCTGCCAGTTTTCTTGAGCAAAAAGAATGCTCTATTACATCCACCATAAATGCCGCAACATAAACTTCAGCATATACTGTAGCTTGAGTAGGTAAAGCAGCTATTACCCCGTTCATGATAAGAGCATCTAAGGTAGTTTCACCGTCCTCATCTGGACTTCCACCTGGACCAACTGCGTAAGGTTATAAACCAGTTAAAACCAGTACTATGGTTGATTCAGGATACACACCAAAGAAGTTGGTGTGTATCTTAATGTGAAACTATGGTTGTGAAACTAAAGAAGTTACAAACACACAATCATGGGGTTCTGCTATATCTTTAGTACAAAGAGAATATTAATGGATTCAAATACAAGGTAATAGGAACAACAGGAGTACTTTGAAAACACAGTATTAAATATATTTATCTGGAGCATAACGGCAAATGCACTTACCGTTGTCTTCAGTTTTTCACGATGTCAGGTAGAGATAAAAAAAAAGAGTAAATTTGTAATGTTTGTAAATAGGTTGAGTTGGCAAGCTGGCATGACCAATCTTTTCGATCTTTTGATTATTGAGACTTAAGTCTTGATATCCATCATAATTTTCTCAGATTTAAATTAAGCTGCAAGAAGTACTGCTCTCCAGAGCATTACATCGATAAAGAGTGCACTTGATGTAAAAAATAGTGTAAAATAGCACTTCTTATAATAGATGTTATGGACGAATTTAAAGGATTAAGGTTCTTCCAGAATTGTCTTTAAGTAGGCTTGCAAAATGCAGTAGTAAGGTTTAACGTTCTCACCATAAATAGGTATTAAAACACCAAATAAAATCCTATTTGAGCTATTGAGTTTTTTCTATGATGTCATACCAGGTTGCTGTCTGGTGCCTGCAAATGTTCAACAGAGATTTTTTCTTGTACTCCCATTTATAGGCATGCTTACAGAATAATTGGGCAGAATCCCTGGTTTCTATGTAAGCAAGGCTCTGGGAGTTCCAACCAAAAAATATCATATCAATCAACCTCCGGGGAATGAAATGATTTTGTACCTTCGGTATTAACTATCGGTTTTAGAAGGTGTTTCCATCTAATTTGACCACTGTACCAGCATAGTTCAATTATCGTCGCCATTCACCCCAGTGCTCCCACTTCAGCTCAGCGACTGCTGAGGTGAAATGATACCATGCCACAAGCCACAACCGATCCCCATCGCAGGCACACATGGACGAATTGTACAGAGAAGGACGGCAGCAAGCCACTACTGACCTGTGCCATCACAGCGGAGCTCCTCGCAGGCGGAGCAGCCGGCGACGACGGCGTCCACGGCCGACCCCCCTGCGCCACCGGCTTTCACCACGTCCCACGCCGCCCTGACCGCCTCCCGGAACGGCCAGGTGCTCACCACCACCGGAAACACGCCGCCCCCTTCCTCCGCGCCTCCGCCATCCACGGCCTGGTTCAAAATTCCCCAATCGCAGCGATTCCATCAACGATAACACGAACAGAATTGGCCTGCATAAAAATCAGATCGGATCAACAACTCACCAAACACCAATTGGACCGCAGCAGCAGGAGCCCCAGGAGAAGCCCCGGGTTGCTCCGACCCATGGAAGCCGGGTGGTTGAGGTGGATTGGGGAACGGCAGTGCCTGTGATCACTGAGAGGTCGGAGAGAAGAACCTATCGCGTTATGTTGGGGATGAAGTGGTGAACTGGCAACGGGTCCCACATGTCAGTGGATAGGCATGATACGGCCTCGCAAGGACCCCACATGTCGGTGAGCATTGTGTGTTTGCATTGTTTGCAACTCCCACAGAGAGCTGTGGTGTCCGTGTCCCTCCCCCAGATACCCTAGCGGCGGCGGCGGCGGCGGCGGCGGCGATGGATGAGCTGGGGGCAGGCGGCGGGAAGAGGAGCAAGGCATGGCCTTGGTGGCTTGGAGCGAGCGCAGCACAGATCACCGGCGCGCTGGTCTGGTTCCGGCGAGGCAAGGGGGGCAGCGACATGACGATGCCCTTCAGGGCGTTCGCCGTCGCTTCTCTCTTCGTCGGCGCCGGCGCCACGACCGTCACCGCCGGAGTGTCCGCGGCGGGCGTCGGATCGGTAAGTCGCCGGAGCCAAAACTCCTCTTATCCGTGTGACGGATTCTCTATCTGGACGCGGCAGAAAATTTACATCGCGCGTCCGTGTTCTCTGTATCTGCAGGTGGAGGAGATGAAGGGCTTGGGCGCGAGGATCCGGAAGTGGAGCAGAGTTCCTCCTCGCCGAGTGGAGGGAGGCGAGTAGTAGTGCTGTACTGCCATGGATTTGATCTAGGAAACTGCTGGTGCGGCAAGAGCTTCCATGTGATCTACAGTAGATTGCTTCGCGTAATCACATTTGGGAGATGCAATGCAATAATCACATCTGTACTCTGTAACTTTGTAATGGAAACTTGTGTGCTCAAATTTTGATCCTATCTTCTGGATGCCATTGTACTCGTCTGCCAGATGGAAAACTTGTCAAACTGCTTGTTCCAATTTTTGTGAAATCATTTTCATAAGGGACCAATTAATGTTCAGGTGACTGAAATTTTATTTTGGGTCAGTCAATTTTTCATATGTTATTCAATTTTGATCAAACAAACACAAAACAACCATATACAACAAAAAACGATTAACCAAAATTTTAAGAGATTCAGTTGGTCTCCCTCACACCGTCCAGACTCATGCATTTACTCACAAAAACGATCAGAAACCCCCAAAACACCAATTGGTCTGAACACAGCTTACAACCCCGATAACAACGTAAAATGTTGTTGTCACTTGAAGAATAAATGAAAAAAAAAACAAATTTCTTTGAAAGAAGAATGAAATCTGTGAATGGTATTACTTGGTAGGAAATTTGAAGAAAAAAAAAGAACTTTGTAAAGCAAAATGTATGATGGGAGTGGGTTAACGGGAAATCCAATTCGGCTCCCGGGAGCACGTGCTCCTGCACGCGAAAAATAATTTTTCAAATGTCAAAACAATTCAAACAAAAATTTTGTGTATTTGTAGTCACATTCAAATGTCACCTGCAAAGTTTTAGGCAAAAAGGTTAAACATTGT
>CBMN010077500.1:0-11534 GCA_000582825.1 Hordeum pubiflorum | reverse complement strand
TTCAATCTTGCGGTGCTCTAACCCAGTGACAATAAGGGCCAAGACACGTATTGTATTGTTNNNACTAAGGATAAAACGACGGGGTTTAGTCATATTGATTGACTTCTTCCTGTGTACATTATGTCATCTTGCTTATTGTAGTACTCTGTTTCTTGTAAACTTAATACCTTGACATGCCCGCTGGATAGCGGTTTTGGGGTGGATTCTTAGCAGTAGACATCAGTAAATTTAATGGTTTGCTTATCACGGACGTAATGCCTATGTAAGATTATTCCATGAATGATCATAGTCATAAATATTGCAATCTATTCAATTGCCCAACTGTAATTTGTTTACCATGCCATTCGCCTGCTTTTGAGAGAGTTACCACTAGTGAACCTATGGCCGTCGGGTCTATTCTCTATAAATCAAGTCCTCTACAAAATTGCTTCTTTATTTGCCTCTTTTTATTTGCCATTTCCCTATACCACTACCATCTATCTCTATTTGTTTTAATCTTTTAACTAGCAAGACAAGGGGCTTGACAACCCCCTTGCCACCTTGGGTGCAAGTATTATATTTTGTTTGTTTGTAGGTGCTGCTTATCTTGTTAGCTTGAAGCTCCTACTGGTGCGATAAACCTTGGTTCTTAAGAGGGAAAGCTTTGCTGCTATCTACATCATCCTTCCTCTTTGGGGAAACCCAACGACTCCTACGAGAGTAGCACTTGCATCAAAATCTTTTGTTCAACTTGGATTTTTGATGATGTTACCGAGGATGATGGAAATTGGTCTAGAGAGAGGGATCGTGGCCGGCTTGGCCACATGATGGACGCGATGACTGCTACCGCGCACCGAGTTGCCTCGCCACTGGGCCCTAAGCTTCCGGGAAATTGGTGGTCTTTTTACCTTTTTCTTTTATGTTTTTGGGTGTGTTTGTGTTGATGCCCCAGCTTACTATATTATTTCCTTTGCTGCACTTGAACTTGTTGTATGGACGTGGTGGTTGCTTTATTTATAAAGTGGGGCGAAAGCCTGTTTTGAGGAGAGGATTCAGAACGGCATTAAGTGACTTTGTGCTTAACTCCAGTTGGCATTTGTTTTCTTCACATTTTCACTTGGGACCAAAACTCACTATTACAGAAGGACGCTACTCCATAGAGGATCTAAATATAGAGCGACTGGACGTGGATTTGTGGTGTTCCATGCCAAATTCACTCAGAACTACCGACTCTATTCTCGTAGCCATTTCATGAAGGGTATTGAGCTGATGACTTTGTATATCGTGTATGAAATCTTCGGACAGATGTACAGAGGAGCTATCACTTACATCTTCATCACTATTTCCATCTGGTTTATGGTGGGCACCTGGCTCTTTGCACCCTTCCTATTCAATCCTTCTGGATTCGAGTGACAGAAGATTGTGGACGAGTGGACTGATTGGAACAAGTGGATCAGTAACCATGGAGGTATTGGTGTGGCACCAGAGAAAATCTGGGAATCATGGTGGGACAAAGAGCAGGGGCCTCTTCAGCACTCTGGGAAGCGTTCTTGAAACTTCTTGCATTGCATTTCTTCATCTACCAATATGGGCTTGTGTATCATTTCAATATAAACAAGCAGTGTAACCAAAGCATGCTGGTAATATACCCACCTTATTTTGTATTCAGACATATGTTTGCATATGTGTCACGTCTATGCAGTCTTTCTAATTGATGCCATTTCCAGGTTTATGGCTTCTCATGGGTTGTGATTCTGGTCATGCTGCTTGTTATGACGGTAATGACAAAGTCCTATGTTTCTTCTATTAATTTGTGCTCTGCATTTGTCCTAGAGAGTATTCACAGTTCTGGTGCTTATGTCAGTTATTATTTAATAAAGATTATGTTCTGATGTAGAATATTTAGTAACTTGCCATTTTAGTTGTTTCTGCAAACTTAAATTTTGAACTTGAAAATTACTGGCGCCACAATTTTGCAGTTAGAATACCACGATTCTCTCTCTCTTTTTGGAGCTGGAACACTCAGTTTTCATGATTTTTCTTTGCAGACCGTGTGAGTCAGTAGGAGGAGGTTCAGCGCATAGTTCCAACTCATCTTCCGGCTGATCAAGGGGCTGATATTCATCACATTCATCTCCATCCTCATAATCTTAATAGCAATCGCCCACATGACAGTCCTTGACATCTTCGTCGGCATCCTCGCCTTCATGCCGACTGGATGGAGGCTGCTTCTGGTTAGTGACCAATGAACATACCTATTTTGACCTCTATTCACACGCTTTGTTTTCCCCTCTGGGGTCTAACTTATTAGTCTCGGCTAACCTTCTTTGTCAGATTGGCCAAGCGATCAAGCCTGTTGTCGAGATGGTCAGGCTGTGGGGATCAGGGAAGGCCCTCACCCGGGGCTACGAGATCCTCATGGGGCTCCTCCTGTTCACACCCATCGTGTTCGTCGCGTGGTTCCCCTTCATGTCTGAGTTCCAGACTAGGATGCTCTTCAACCAGGCTTTTAGCAGAGGCTTGCAGATCTCCGGTATCCTCAGTGGCCACAAGAAGGACCGGGCCACCCGGAACAAGGACTAGGTAGGGTAGATTCAGGGCTAGCTCCTGCCAGCTTTGTTTGTTCATCCTAGTGTTGTTATCCATTCGCCGTAACTCGCCACCGTGAGATTCCAATCTGGCTGTGCTAACAGATTCAGAGACCGAGTGGCTGCACCATAGGCTAGTTAGTAGTATTCTCTAATGTAAGTGTAGATTCAGAACTGTTGCGCCTGCCCTTTATGTAATGATCTGCTGCTCCTTATCAAGGCAGCTGAACCATATGTAGTAATGTGGCAAGTATTTTCTGATGCATCAAATACTGGAAATATTAGGATTAGGGTATCAAGTTTGGTGAACAATTTCTTTGGAGAGAAGTCCATATTATAACCCTGAAGTACCACCAAAGTCTAAGGGCCTATTCGGCAGTAGCCTAGCTTCCATATCCACCAAATCCGCAGGGGAGTTGCACCGAACAGTCCGACTCCAGGAAGCTAGCTTCCCAGATCTGAGGGTGGTCGATGTGGAAAAAACTGGAGCGGCGGTTCTGGTGATCACAGGAAAAGCGAGATCTGGAGTTGGCCTAATTTACGAAGTAATGCCACCGCCAAGTGATTCCCGTACCGGTTCATTACCTTTCCCTCCGATCTGGGCCAAGCCCATCCTCGCTCCTCCTGTCTCCCACCGATCCTACCTGTTGAGCCGACTGGGCTCCAGCCCGCCCAGGCAAGCTGGCCTGCTGGCGCGAACGAGAAGCGGAAGCGAGCGAGCCGAACGGTTTTCCATCGATCGCAATTTGTGGAAGAAGCTGGAATCAGAATACAGAAGCGAGTTTCGAGGATTTAGTGAAGCTAGGGCACATCCTAACAGGCCCTAAGATACAACCCCGAACTCAAAAAACAGCCACTTTACAACCTCAAACTTTAAAAACCGAACAAAAACCAACCCTGAACCAGTTTTGACCATTGCCAGTGTAGTCAGCAGCCCAGCCAGCCTGCCACGTCACCCACCCACTAACCTAGCCCTATCTCTCTCTTCTCAATCACCCAGCCATCATTGCCTCCAGCCGCCTCACGCCATGGCTGTCGCCGCCACCTTCTGTCGCGCCACCAACGCCGCCGCCGGCGAGCCCACCATCGCTTCAGCCTCCACCTCCTCTTCTACCTCTCCCTTCTCATCCTCCAACCTCCTGATCCAGCTGCTAGCCGCCACCACCACCATCTCCAGCCTCCTCCAGCCACCCACCCCAACCGAACTGGCGGTCAGGGCTCTGGCATGGGCCAAATAAGGGCACATGCCGGCAGCCAGAGGCAAATGCTCGGCCATGGCATAGTGGTGCTGGGGTTGGGGCCGGCGACATCGAGGAGGATGCTAGGCGGCATGAGGTGAGCGGGCGACGGGTGGCACCATCGGTGGAGGGTCATCAGGTGGAGGGAGTGGTGCGGCCGGGCCGACCGGTGGTCATGGTCGCGAGCGGGTGCTGGAAGGCGGGGTAGGGGAGGAGGAGGGGAGAGGAAGAAGAGGAGGAGAAGGCTGGAGCGCCGGCGGGCTCGCCGGTAGTCGCATGCTAGACTCCTATGTTAGGGAGTAGTTAATAAATCCATAAAAGAAAAATGTATACATCAGATTTTAATTGCACAATGTTTAGGATAATGCTTTCATGCATAGTCATATACTAGTATATGTATTTGTATTATATCGATGCATTGGTAACAAATAGCCCTTTGCCTTACAAAAAATATTTCTAGCACTGCTAGAGGCATGTGTGGCTGCATTGTGTTGGAGGTTGGAGTATGTCCTTTTCTGACAACATTGATTTATACATCTCAAACATCCAAAGTACAAACACTGTGATGTGTGTCAGGAAACAATTGTTGGCCAGTGAAAAGTGAGCAATAACTTTGAGTTCTCTAGTAAAACCGGACAAGAACCCTATGTTGGTTAGCCTATATATATGTGGGATACTTTATAGCAGGCATGAGCCACTCAAATTCCATAGCAATATGTCAAACTAGGTGTGAGACACAAGTGGAAGAGGGTTCAATTGAAGAATTTGTTATCTTTATGGCAGCTAATGAAATTACTTCTATAGTTGAACAAGTTGAAACTTCTGAGCTTGTTCAGTTTATTAAATCTGAGAATTATGATATACTATTCTAGAGTTTGTATCCAATTAGGAGTCCTTTGTCTTGGGAGTCAAGTTATGTTAGTTAGGGATGTGGGTCCAACTGTCACAAGCTGGAATTGAAAAAACTTGGGTGAGCCCTGGGCTCACCCAAGTTTTTTCCTGGAATTACTGTTCAGTGAACATTAACCGACCTACAAGTTCTATATAAGGGATGTAGCACTATTGTAAGGAGGCAACGAAGAAATGAAATGAACTCCTTCCCCTCTTGTTGGTATCCCTGCCCATCTAGCTTTATCTATCCCCACTACCTTTTTTCCCCAGCAAACCTTCCTTAAGTTATGAGTACTTGAGTTGTTGTTTGCAACAGATACATGGCCGCACGAGTCGCGGAGCTCGTCTACCGAGGAATGCAACAAACATGAATTACATCAGGAGGAATTCTACTGATCCGTACATACAAAGGAAACAAGATTTCATAGAGTCGCCATCGTCATTGCAAGAAACTAAAACTGGAGGGAGGGCCTTGGCGCATGCCGTGCCGCTCTTTCTCCGGCACGGCAGACTGCGAAGTCATGATACACCATCAAATCTTGAGCCATAACTTCCACTTGGTTTTTTGGTTGGTTCTTCGGTAGGGAGGAAAACACCTGACAGACAAGTAGTCACACCTAAAAGACGATGGCACACGCATGAAACAAGTCAGTGCCACATGCCAAACTGACCACATGTAATGCAACTTCTTTAACATGTGGATCACTGCATTACACACTTAAGATTTGGTAGAAGAAGCGGAAGAACGACCAACCTTCGAGATGGTCGATGCAGCACTGGGCAACTCCTTCAGGACAGCAAGACAGATGCTTCCATTACTGTTCTTTTTGTATGGAGTTGAAACTCTGAAGCATGCCGGTCAGCGAAACATGACCATATAATGGCAATCGACACAAGATGTAGTTGGCAGTTGCCTGCCAGTGGAATGCATCATCTGTCCTTGGTTCGGTCCTGCAAGATCAAATTAGCGTCAAACCTCATTTTTATTGGTTGAAACAACTTGACAAGCACTTCTACAGAGTGCAACTGAAATACGAATGCTAGCTCAAGACATTAAGATGAATCACTTTTACATTATTCCGTAAAAGAACCGTACCTTTAGCTAATATAGTTTCTGTGTGAGGTAAATCAGATTCTTTAGGGGTGTGATACTTACAAGTAATTTACTGGCAAAGCATTCTAGGAATCCAGGAGTTAACTTCAAAATTGGGTACTGTTATGGGAATAATAAATCCTACCCGGGGGTCCCACTCAGTCCTACGTGGCGTATACACAACTAATCATCAAGGGCAAGCCAAGTCAATGGAAGTCAAGCAATTAGTCATGGTCAAGTCAAGGGAAGAAAGAAGATAAAAAAGATAAATTCAATGGGATAGCTAAAGAGACAAATAAGCCCATCAAAGAATAGGGCCCCGGTTGAAAATCCCACCATGGTGGAGGGATGAGAGGGCTTGGTCCACCATGAGCTATGGACTCACTCCCCCTCCTGGTCCACCATGGACTCATGAATCAAATTTGACCAATGTACCCCTACTCCTACTACTACCAAGGGTAGTTTTGGCCTTTTGTCAAGGACCACTAGCCTATATAAGCCCCCCATGGGCATGAAATTAATCCATTCACGCACTTGAATCAAAACAAGGGGAAGTCACTAGAGCCCCGATAATCATTCGGGGGGCTATAGGGTTGAGTCCGAGGAGTCTTGAACGGCTTGAACCAATGTTGAGGAAGAGAATTTTAGAGAGGGCCTCGGGGAATCTCGTATGACTTAAGCCTGCGACCAAGCCTTCCTAACATAGAACTAGGTCATGCTCCATCAAGGTAATTGGACCTATTCAAAAAACATCGAAGTGTCAATTTTATCGGTGTACGATGACGACCTTCGCTATAAGGCCGTCATACACCCCCTACTAATTATTGTTGCAACTACGTTACTAACGATAACCCCTAGTGTTATGTTGTTCCCATGACAACAGCAGTGGCGACGTTCGTGGGCGAGGCCAGCCATTGTGTAAATCCGTTCCACGAAAGCTAGATGGCCCCATCTAAGCAAGTCCTGATTGAACCCAAAGTTTCGCTTGCCAACAGTGAAGCGTATTAACCGAATGCGCCAGAAATAAATGAGGAAGGTAAATTCGACACCTAATATGTCAAAAGCATCAAGTACATGCCATTGTAGGTACAAGAAGGTGGCAAACTACTCAAAAGATCCTTGGAGGTGAACGTCGCTCACCACCAACGCCTTAAGGTCACGTGGAGCCTCGACGACCCAACGACCTGACGTTGTGCCTTTGCCAACTTGGCGCCGTGTCTCGAAGTTGCCATGTCACCCATTTATGAGCTTTGGCATCACCTCAGGCTCGGAGCCGCGATGCCACCAGATGCGGGGCATCCCTCGGACAGCACCACAAGCTCACCGCCAAGTCCCCCAAGGACCGATGACTCGAGCCCGTGCCAAGAAACTACAAGACGAGGTGATTCTATTCCTAAACGAACGTCCTTTCAGTACACACAAGAATGCATTGCTACCTCATGCTTGAACCCTATGTGTGCTTAGGTACGAGTGCACAGAAGGCGCGGATTAAGACAAAGAAGGAGAGAGGATGAGCCACGAGGAAGAAGACACAGAGTGTGATGATGGCGCCCCATGGCATGGTGAAGAGAAGGAGAAGGCCTGCCCCAGAATCTGCCCCGAAGACTCCAAGCCAACCTCCGGGCCAAACCCTGCAGCTATCTGGATGCCCCGGAATCTCTGGGCCACAGCTCGCAGCTCTCTGGAAGCCTTGTAGACTCCCCCGAAGACACCCCTGAGTCTCCGGGCCAGCCTGCGCATAGTGAAAACGAGTTGGGCCCATGCATCTTGCCACATCCACCTACCCCTTCGTCGAAATCTATATAAGTCGCACCTGCTTCTACGTCTAGGGTTAGCAAAGCATATTGAACTAAACAAGAGAGAGCTTTGCTCATCTATCTCCCTCTTGGGATCGAAGGCCCCCCGAAGACTCCATTGGAGTGCAAGGCCACCTCCGGGTGATGAGATACAAGGCCACCTTGCGAGGTGAAGACTTCGAGGATTGCAAGCCCGTCTTAGGACTTGGGGAAGAACTAACTTGTCCCATTCTCTTTCTTTGTGGATGTTATTGGGATCAACTTTTGGCTGGTTGAATAATTGAGTGCTACAAGAGATTTTGTAGCCTTGGGTTCCCCTTTCCAATTGCTTGCATTATTGTGCTTGTTCTTTTATTAGGTGCTTCATCGAGGAGGCTACGCTATTTACCCTCTCGTGTTCTTGTGTTCGTCCCCATGTTCCCCTCCTCCACGTCGAATTCGTGAAGATCGGGCCCCTAGCGGATATGCCCCGTATCATTTGGTATCAAGAGCAAGGTTGCCATAAATTGGATCCCCAATCCCCTCCGTTTGCTTGATTTTCTTTTGATTTTTCTTGCCTAATTCAAAAATCCAACAAAAATAGTCCCAATTTGATTTTGAGCGATTTTTTTTGTTTGGAGTGAGTTTTGGTTTGTTTTAATCCATGGATCCGGTGTTTTCCAAGTTGTTCTAGCCTCAATTGCATCACTTTGGCCAAAAAAAATTCTTTCTTCAACCCCTGTTGGGGACCCCACTTCACCATACATCAACTGAACCTGGTGATGCCTTGAGTTCGCCCTGTTCTTTGGGAAGCTCTGGACGAATGGAGCTTACCAGAAAGACGAAAGCCCCCCAAAGCGAATGACGCAAGCTGGCAAGAAGCACATGTCATGAAGGACACACTTCGATGATGCGAGAATGCCATGAGAGCATGTGGCCTAGCCTTGGACCTTCGCGACGTGAAGAAGCCAACATTTGTACCGGTAGCATTCACTTAGATATGCTATCTCTTCTCTCTCATATTTTTTAATGAGCTTTTGACGATTTGGTCCAACCGGTGCACTCAAAAAGTATTGAAACTCACAAGTATGAAGTTGTGTGTGTGTGTGTGTGTGTGTGTGTGTTGCTGATTTTACTCATTTCACTGTGAAGTTGAGGCATTTACACTAAGCTAGGTATATAGATTGGAGTTGGAGCTTCAAGCGAAGCTCAATTCAATTTTTAACAACTAATTTCCCACTTCCTAAACAATGCAATAAAGAACTTTTTCAATGTTAGCTCTAGCAAGATCCAAGTGTTGGCATCACCTTTGTTTCCGGTAACTACACTGTTATGCACTGCAATGTCTGCTATTGATATCACCCGGTTTGGTTATTATGTTCCTGCCATATTTACCATGAGATCATGTGGCCGAGTCTGGGACCATCGCGATGCGAAGAAGCCCACATGAACAACACGCCCGAGGAGAAGATGATGGCGTCGCCAAAGAACACGGCGGAAGTTCAACAAATGTCCTGTTTTGGGTTGGAAAAGCCGCTCCAGCAGCTCGGACAAATTGAAACCCTTGTGAAATTCAGAATCATGGGCAATCACGACACGGGAGTAGTGCACTTCGGCGTGGTAGGGTTTAAGCCTTCCTTCGGCGCCATCGTGGGATGAACCATGTTCAACCGCTTCCGCATCATGGTACACCAAAACTTCTTATGCATGAAAATCCTCGGACTAATTTTCGATCTGGTTTCAATTATAAACTGGATCAGTGAAACAAGAAAGGGACTCTCTCTTTGCATGACAGCTTTGAACAATATATTCAGGTGGGGAACCCCACCACCCTCGGTTATGATTTCTTAAAAAAAGAAAATCCTCGAACTCAAGGGTCCCTCTATAGTGTGCAAGAACAAAGCTTCGGGCCGTTAGGCGCTCTATGCTCACGAAGCCGATCTCAACACATGAGAGGGAGCAGCTGGTCTGTACTTATAGTACATGAGAAGGTCAATAGCAGCTGCCGGTACACGCAAAAATCAAATTGACTACTAGCTGAAAGCTTGCACACCATCTTACTGAGTAAGGGCCAGTTCTTTTGGGCTGTGGCTTGTGCAGAAACAGCTTCTCCAGCGCTGCCCCAAGAAACTGCAGTGAAAATAAGCTCCAGAGAAACTAATATGCAGTTCTTTTCAGCTTATGTCCCATTAGCTTATTTTTTGAGTTCTCTAATGAAAAGCTGGTAATACCCCTTACCTGTAATTGTTTGATGTTTATCTTCTACCATGTAATTTGTGAGTACTTCTAGCCAGAACAGAACTCGCACGTATACGATCTATGCTTTGATCGATCCAGCACCTAGCAACGCACGCACTCAGATTGTTTGATGGCCGCAGGGGCGTGTCGCTCTTGTTGCTTTCCTTTATTCCACGCTACAATAGTTTACAGGGGTACACAAGTATATATACTAGCTAACCTATAGATAACTAGCAATCCTACTCGGCAATGATTCTGAAGCCAACACGGACTCACGTACACCTGCATGATTAGGACACGGACGCATACATATTCGTGTTTACACTTATAAATCCACAACCGGTGTTAGAACAATATTCTAAGGAGACTCTTCGAACGATAGACCCTGTAAAGGTAAAAAGAAGTGGGTGACGGTGTCTAGCAAACGCCAAGGAACCGGCGGAATTCAAGGACGCAAATACAAAGGATTGTTGGCGTCAGGCTATGGAGAAAGAGTTGGGGTCGATCCACGACAATAATGCATGGGAGCTTGTGGATATTCCCAACGACCATAAAGCCATGGATCTCAAGTGGGAATTTAAGACCAAGAAAGATGCCGAAGGGTCCGTGAAGCACAAAGCGAGGCTAGTAGCCAAAGAGTACGTGCAAGATGGATGTGTGAACTTCGAAGAAGTGTTCGTTCCCATTGTCAGGATGGAATCGGTGAGATTACTCATCGCTCTCGCGGCTCAGGAATCATGGAGGATACATCACATGGATGTAAAATCCATTTTTTTGAACGGAGAGTTACAAGGAGACGTTTATGTGAACCAACCACCGGGACATGACGCGATTATTGGAATTCAACCCGACGTAGTTGCCGTGTCCGGTTCGTACATGGAACAATCACCAGTAGTACTAGGATCAGAATACGTAACCGAGTAGGTTAGTGTATAAGTCGGTCCTAGCTGCTATATATACATCTGTATA
Source organism: Hordeum pubiflorum (assembly GCA_000582825.1). Lineage (NCBI taxonomy): Eukaryota > Viridiplantae > Streptophyta > Magnoliopsida > Poales > Poaceae > Hordeum > Hordeum pubiflorum. The sequence continues at coordinate 763 of CBMN010077500.1, read as the reverse complement.
CCCCTTGTAATTGAACAGCCGTGAGTTGATATCAATAAAGCAAACAAGGCTCGTCTGGCCATCAGATCGATCCCCGTGTGTCTCGCGTGCGTGCGTTGCGTTCTCTGGTAATCGATCAAGTTGATCGTTGCTACAGCCAAGCTACCTAATTACGTAGACGTGCTAGTTAAATCAATTAGCACATAGGCTGTTTGAGCTAGCTTTGTGCGTGCATAGCATAGACGGCGATCTGCATCAGAAGGGAATCGTGTCAGCGTTGCTTCGCCCTCTGTCGTCGGTCGTTGAGTGTTGTCGGAAAGTACTCGGCGGCGCTGTGTGGGCCAACAGCCGCCGGTGGCGGCGGGATGCAGAGCAGCAACAGGTCGGTCCTCTCAGTATCCGGCCCTAGTCCATGTCGGAGCCTCCCAGCTTCAGCCCTTCAGCCATCCGGCGGCGGCGGAAGAAACCTACGCAGAGCAGCGTTCACAAGGCAATGCGTTTGGTTTTTTTCGCTGTTGCCCGCTTCGAGTTGAGGCCAAATCGGTGTGTTTTGCAGGGTGGCATTTTCGCCATAATACATGTTCGTTTCAAGGGCATTTTCGAGAATCCTCGATTTCGCTTACGCAAAAGCTCGGGAAGCTGCTCTCCCGTGGCTTCTCTCCAACACATAAAATTAAACCCGACCCAAAAAAAAAGTGTTCTTTTGGGCTTGGGCTGAAATCCTACCATAAGCCACCCAAATGCGCCAAAAGAACTGGCCCTGAGGAGAGTTTCGTTTCCTTAG
>CBMN010077482.1:0-11365 GCA_000582825.1 Hordeum pubiflorum | reverse complement strand
TCCGTATGTAGTTCGTAGTGGAATATCTAAAAATACTTATATTTAGGAACGGAGGGAGTAGTATTACTATGAGCCAATATTTGCGTAGATTTGATTTCACGTCATCATACAGGCCCAAATATTACAGCTGTTTCATATACTTCCTAGTTATATTCAGTGTAAAAATCATAATGAACGTACCTGCTGATGCAGCTTTGATATTGCCACCACCATTGGAATCCCTGATGCGGAGAACCAGCCTGGTCGCGTGGTCTCTGTGGACCGCATAGAAATCCTCCATGGCCATCAAGATGCTGGTACGCGACATCTTGCCCGCCAAAGACCGCATGTTCAGGATCACGCCGACGTTGAGCGTGCCCGCTTCGTCACCCTCTGCGGCCGTCTGAGCCGAGGAAGAGGAACAAAGAGCACAAGGTGAGCCTTGCTCTAGCTGCCGTGCCCATCATCCTCGGAGCTGAACGCTGTACAGAGCGACCGGTGCGAATGCCTTAGTCTTATAGCACTGGCTTTCAGCTCCCAGTGCAGCGGAGATTAAGCCGGCCCGGGCCATTATTCTGAGCAGGTCAAACTGCATTCGGTTCTGTCAGCTCTTGACCAAAATGTCAACCTCCCCGTTCTGCTGTACTTTTCTGGTTATATAAGTATATACAGTGGGAGATGCCTGTACTTTGAAGTGATGGGTTATTGCCGCACGCCAGTGAAAAGCCATGGAAGTTCCAAGTGACAACCACAAGAAGCATGAGCTGTGTGCCTTCTTTGTGCCGATGCAAACTCGGGGAAATTCCCAGTGACAACCCCAAGAAATATGAGCTGGACAGATCCCTTCATCTGGCTAGTCTCTGGTCCTTGACGAGTGGGGCCCCGAGGAAAAAGTCAGAACTCGCAGTTGGCACTGGCAGAGGGTCGTGCTTGTTCTAATATAACTCTTGTCAGTCAATGGCCATCGGGTATTGAGAAATTGCTATATGAAGCAAGGAGCTTATTTATGTAATATGGAGTATTTTTCTTCAACACGAATGAGAGCTGTGTATCGTTGCATTAGGGGAGAAAACATTTACATTAAAGACCTAACACAAACAGAAGTGTAATTCTGCTCCCGAGCTCAAATGCACCGCCATGAACAGTGAAAAATTCAAATGCGTGCTACATACATATGTGAATGTGTGAAAGATAAGAGATTCATGCAGCCTCGACAATGATATTGCTGGAAATTTATTCATGCTGGAAACACAATATTTATGGACTTGATCTTATATTAGTTTACAGACAGTCTGTGTCTGCGAATAATCAGAGGATACATACACCAACATTACCTTGATCTTACATACACCAACATTACTAAACTACTCGGTTCTCACACCATATTGGGCCTTTGGGGCAGAAGAAGGTTGTAAAACTTGTCCTTCAAGAAGAAGCTCCGACCCTTGCTGTCGACAGACTTCTTCCACGCACACCATCCACCATTAACAATCTTCTTGAGGTCATCAACACCAGTGTAGTGTGGATCAAGGATGAGAAAAGCACAATCACCACTGACTTCGTTGTAATCAACTCCCAGAAGGGTATAAGCCAAAACTCCACCACCTGCATTCATTATTACCAACCATAAAAAAAGGGATCAATAAAAGAATAGGTTTACTTATGCAACAAAGCATAGCCACTTTGCATGGATTATCCAACTCGATTAATCTATCTGTATCTATCACAACTTTGATTAATCTTAGTCATTTCTTGCTTATCAGTTAGTCTTATGCATGGATGGTCTAGAATTTTAGTGGCTGGCTAAAATAGACGAGAAAACAGTGATTGCCATCAAGATGGCCGCACGTTTGGAACACAGCTATTGTTGCTTGGTCAATCAGCACAAACATTGCCACAAGTTGAAAATGAACATTGAAGCAACCATGACCTATGATGACACTCCATCCGTTTAGTACACGTATACAATATGTGTTATGCATAAGGTTTTGGAGTGATTCTTGGCACTCTCCTCTCATGCACTTCAAATTTCAAAGATCACATTCCTTTGCCACCAACCATCTTATTTCTGTCAGCTAGGTCCTCAACTCCTTTCTTGGAGAATGAAGGAGTGCAACAGATCCCCTCTTATTTCTTGGTTAGATAGTCTGGGTTAAGTCTTGGTTTCCCCCTCCCTGTCTGTATATTCCCCATATTCTCTCTCTATAAATATCTTGTTAATATATTCTTTTACTGCGGGGGGCTCCCCTGCAGTTTTCAGTTTAAAATAGGTTTCAAGGGTTTATAACAACTTGAGATGAATGGAGAACTGTGGTTTTCATTTATAATGCTCAATTCCTTTTTGCAGCCATAAATAATGGCATCAAACATAAGTACGTACCAATCATTACAGGAGTTCCCTGGGTTTCAAAATGTATCGCAAGTTCTCTGCATTTCTCAGGAAGCTCATCACCAGATCTCACATTAATTATCTTGCAACTAGCCTGCATGACCAAATTCTGTTAAGCCAAAACAATAACATATAGTATGATATCGATACAGGAATAAGACACATGAGTGTATTGAATTAACTACCTTCCCTCAGATTAACACAACTAATGATACAAAAGCACATCAACTGCACACTGATGTATCCCTAAAAATCGCTACACAGTGATGTAGTCATGTGTGCAAGAAATCTTGGGGTCAAGTCCCAGTCCTGTGAAGGGACCTTTTGATGCTTTTACTATTTTATTCCAATCGAATATAACAAATGCACAGGAATTCCAACTCAAGAGCGTTCACATCCTAAGGCAAGGGCATTACCAGTGGTATCCACTAGTTTGTGCACCAAGTACGGTTAGGACCAACAAGCCTGGAACACTTGAAAGGTTCATCTTTGAAAAAAAAGTTGACCCACTCAGAAATTCAGTTTCCTCCCAAAATTATTTTCTGTGGATCAGACACAACATCTGAATTCACAGAGCAAAATGGACCACAACAACATCTAATAAAAGAAAAATGTTCAAAAACTTCAGTTATAACTCATCCGTTCTGTCTCTAGGTTTACAGGCAACACTGCAAACAAGCTTCAGGATGTTATATTAGAACTTATACAGGCTACAATCCTGCATTGATGCCCTCCAGTAATTCAAGAAAATGTATTTTGAACAATGAACATTGTGAGACCATGTGGTCATACCCCTGTGTTGATGATGCTTACGTTAAAGATGCTGGTGCTCGGGTTTGGGAGTAGAATGCCAGTAAGTTGTTAACTAACTATTGCCATTCTTAGAAAAGAAAACCATCATAAAACATGCACAATTATTCATCAAACACAGAAGTAATATATAAACTCACTCCAAGCAGTTTGTCAAGCACAAAGCTTAATTCTATCGCTCCAATCCATTCCCGAGATCCAATAAATGATGGATCCTTGTCACCAATTTCAACAAGAACTTGCTGGATCTCCCTGATTAGCAAGTTGGAGCAAATATATTAATCAGTCTGATATCTTAATTTCTGCTATACCATTGTTGAAAGAAGCTACTGTTAAACAATTGTACAAAAAATAGGCATGATAACATCTAGTCTGTCAAACCTGTGTGAAGGAACGTTTATAGATGAATACTGTTGTAGCCTGTACCAAGACATGATTGTTTGTAGAGAACGGTAAGCACATCCCCATCCCTGAAACAGGAGGATAATAGACTTGTCACCACTGGTCACAATAGAAAATCGGAGACTTAAAATCATCCTGAACCATATGATGTGGTACACCAAAAATTGGTAGCATTCTCTTCCAGGCATGCAGTATGCACAAAGTTACCCAAATGTACCCGAGCAGAACACAACATAGTCCCCAGGCATTGCTATTATAGCAGAAGGCAAGACTCTTCAAATTACTGGTCAACAGACAAGTGCAGTTACATGTTTGGAAAGGCAAAACTTTATAGCCTGGAAAATATCCAATTCAGAAATTTTAGCACTAATCGTTTCACACCAACTGGTATAATGCAAAAGTACGAGGCACAAACAATAATTAAAAAAAGCCCACCCTGTAATACCAATGCTTAATTTAGTGCTATAACAGGAAGGTTTTGACCTATTTTGCAAATTCTAACAATGCAATTGTAAGGCTTAAGCAAATGCCAACTAGAATGTGGCCTTCAATAATTTCGTCATAGCTCTACATGAATGGGCAAAAGACACGCCTGTGTTACTACAGAATTATTAACAAAACCAAAACATGGAAATGGAACTAGAAGAGCAATTTCAGGTGGAAGCTTTCAAATGCAACTCATGAAATACCATTCTCTATGTCCTCAGCTGAAGAAAGGGGCACCAACCAAACATCTAATAAAGCGTATAGCAGGAAAATTCTCTGAAAAATGCTTTAAAACAAGTACGATGATTCATTATTTCGGTTACAAATTTAAAGGCAACAACAGGTATATCTGAAGCATTGATTTCAAAGAAAACGAACATCAATTAGAATCGTCTGGTAAAATAGCAGTCAATCAGGATAGGTGCTACTGCAGTCAGATTAGGTACACAAATGGTTTGAGAAGATTGAAGTCTTGTTGCTATACAGTTTGGCAAGCAACAGTTGGAAATTCAGAAATATGGAGAGCTGATCTGCCTACAATGCAGATTACTATTTTATATCCTCATATTAACAAAATTAATCCGCCAACAGGAAAAGGGGGGCACATGGCAGACATGTAGAAAACATAAATATAACAGTAAGAGCCATGACACTAAGAAAACCTCCAATAGGTTGTCACTAAGCTTGTCATTTATATGGAGATGATGTTCATTGTTCAGCCACATCCATGATAAGAACCTCTCCATTAAGCTTGTTACTAAAACCCGAAAAAGATATATGTTGGTGTTAAAGGGTAGACCCCACAAGACAAGCCTTCAAGATAGCAAGTCCCTCTCAATAGAGCATTTACTGGCATATAAGAGGCAGGACTCTTCCCCTTTCCTCTAACACTTCCAGATCACAAGAAATCATATGTGGCAAAGAGTACTATTTTCAAAGAATTTGATAACATCATGAATAAATATTTGGATATTTCACATCAGATATTTGAATTTCAAACTTCTTTACAGTTGCATTTTGTATGTAAAACAGATAACATTTTTTGGTGGTATATTGAACTTCTGTTTGATTTTTTTGGTAAATAAGATGTATTTGAACTAAGCAAAACATACTCGTTGGCTTCTGCAGTAGGCTTATGTGTCACATATAATATAATTCCATCCAATGGACTGGTGTGATTGTCTATCATCTACCTAGAATATGACTTCAGAGCACCGGCGAAAGAAAAGAAGAAACTAACATCCGGCCATGGGGTGGGAATCTATAATCTGTTATGAAGGTAAAGGATCTACACCTGCTGCCTAAGGACTGAACAAGATACTCAAATGAACCTAAATATTATTTAACATATGTAGACATCCGACAATAGAACACATCTATATGAAACAAACTGTCAAGAAAAGAGGTAAGAATTATAATAGAAAGAAATCCTGAGGCACAAAAACAAACATTACATTATCATCGATACCATCATGTAGGTAATGGTAATACTCATATGAACCATCAATCAATGACGTGATTCCTCCAGATACTGCAATAAACATGAAATAAAAACCATTATCCCCTTACAAAATCAGCAAATCTATTAATGTGCTCATAGTAAGAACTAAAGCAACTACTAACCACCACTAGATGGAATTTCTTTGTGGACATCTCGAAGCAATGAGGAACCTGGTACCAATGACAGATCACAGTGGGTGTAAGGAAATATTTTCTAACTTGAAGATAAGGAACAGAACAACTAAGAAGACTACAAAATATAACTGATACCACTTTTTGATGAGCTTCTATCTCGCCTTTCCATGCCACCAAAAGTCAGTGCATTAGAAGTCCGTAATAAAGGACGATCCAAGGGCAGACCAAGCCTGAAGTGCAGATTTCTTCTCAGTTCACCTACAAATTTATGATGCAAACAGTAATAATACATCCAAGTACACTGTCATGCTAGGTTAAAACAAGAAGTACAAAATACATCAAAACATCACAGCAAATTCCATACTCTGTTTTTCCTCAATCTCCCCGTATCTTGTGTCGTATATAGCTGTTAGGGGAATAAGCAACCCAGGAGGAACAAAATGGTACGGACAAAGCTTCAATGAATTAAAGAAATGTTAGAGACAAAATTCCATATTTGCATGCAATCAGATACTTCCTCTGTATCAAAATATAAGACATTTTTGGAGGCTAAACTAGCCTACAAAAACGTCTTATATTATGATACAGAGGTAGTATATATTAAAGTAAACAGCAAGAAAATCAGGCTAATGATGCAAATAAATTATGCTATTGTATGGAGATTACGACAACAAAATATCAGAACAAGAAAAATACCCTGTCCACGGAGCTATATGTTAATTGATTACTAGGTTTTTACTTTTTCGATTGCATTAGAAGTAGTGAGTTGCAAAATTCATGCTGCCTTTCACAAGATTGGCAAGTGTGGCAACAGGACGCATTTGTTGTACATTTCTTCACGACATCATTGTGAAAACTTTATAGCACCTTATATTATTGTGTGGATTGACGTTCGAAAGTTGGGTAAAGCTGTAAAGGATACTTGGCCTCATCTACCTACTGGCAGGGCCTAATCTCTGTCGCAGCAGAGAGGCTTTGAGCTTAACTGGGCACTTCAATATTCCACTGCTTCATTTGCAACAAGGTACATGGTGCTCTTTAACATGGAGAACTGACTATACCCCTGGAATAGATAGAACCTCTACATCCTAACAAACCCTACCTTTAGCATCCTAAACTAAAGTGGCCTCTTTGGCTAACAAGATGGTCTCTAGGATTCGCTGCTGCTATGTGCTTGGTGCATCAGCCAAGCAACTAAATATTAGCACATAATAATATTCAGTTCAGAAATGAACTAATAATAATCTAGAACCTAGTGAAGTCAGGACGCAATGGCTGATAAAAAGGCTTTAGAATAAGGATCATTTGGCACATCGCCAAGCATCCATCTGGAGCTCAATCTTACTACGCTCTTACAGGTGGATACATGCCCCAAAACTCACAAGAGTCCAACCAGGGCCTATTCAAGCATCGATGCTCTAGTTTTGATTCCTTTTCTCAGTAACAAGGGCAAGAAGACAACATTTAAGCACCTGTCACCTTACAGAATTGGAGATGTAACCAGAGAATTAAAATTTACAACATCTTTTTCTAAGATTACTATTACCTCTTGATTCTAAGTTCCTAACAAGTCCTACTCATAGTTTTGATATAGCTTTCGGTTGTTGTAAAGAATCTTTAACCATAACATGCTGCCTCTTTTCTATCATATCTTGAGATTTTGGACCTAACTAGCCCTTTTAAACTTTTATCTGGATTATTAGGTTTTTAAAAGCGTTCAAATAATAATTTTATTAGAGTTAAGAGCTGGTGACCTTGTACATCTCTACGACAATATCTAGGCAGCATGCTGAAGTGGCACCTCCAACATTTCATGCTGTTCATTTGTAGTTTGTAGTACAAAGATAGGTATCTGTTGCCCTTTCATTTGCATATACTAATCAATTTAGTGATGGCATCATGGCAGTTAGAAAACTTATGAATCAAATACCTGAGGCTGTTGAGTTAAGAGCTCTGGGACAATAACCTTCTTCATAATGCTTAGCTGATCAGCTAATCCCGGAATAACTAGCTCAGATACAGCAACGTCTATAGGAAGATCCATTGAAGTGTAGCATAATATATCTAGCTTCAGGTTGATTACTCTCAAGCTAGCTGGTAGTGGTGCTGATATAAAATAGAAAATACTTCCAGTGAGGAAAGTGACAAGTGATTCAAAAATGGAAGGGAAAAAGAAATGCACTCCATCTATCATGTGACCTGTTGCAAAATACTTTTACACGGGAGTGACCTTCCTGTATTGAACGAGTGAAGTTCCTAGAGTGAATATGTGAAATGCCAGGCGATGTGTGTACTACCCCCAGACTGAAAAAAGGACTTCACAACTGAAAATGTGGACTTCCCGACAAAAAGTAAACTTCCTGCACGGACAAAGTGAACTTCTGTTCTCTATTTTTATACAGTGGGCTGCTGCAGTTCGTACAGTGAACCACCGCGGTCTGAAGAGCAAACTTCTAGTTTATTTCACATGCTGCACCAGTTTGCAGTGGACTCCTTTTTCGGCTTAACATAGTAAATTGTTTGTTGTTCTTGCCGAATGGAATTCTGTCCGTTGATGCAGGAGACGGGAGTGGGAACCAGCGTGGTGGCGGAGCTAGAGGAGGGGGTGGCGACAGAGGATGGCTGTTCACGGTGGTGCGCATCCTCTCACCCGGCGATGGCGATGCTGGAAGATGGTGCCGGAGCTGGAGCTCAGGGCAGAGGCCACCGGCTTTGTCACTCTAAATATACTCATATACTGTGAATATACTATACTAGCACAATGCCTGTACGTCGTTACGAAGCCATAAAAAAGGGTAGTGTGGCCACCGGCTTATAGGTCGTCGAAAGGCATTGCTGTCCTACGGCCATTGCACAGTTCACTATAGAAAAGAGAGCAGAAGGGCGGAAGTTTATTTTTCGATAAGCAGAATATTTATAAGAAAATAGCTACCTGGAAAGTACTTTAACACAGGGACAGGGGAGCTGGCCTTTGAGATGTTGAATGATTGATTGGATAGGACAGTTATTTGAATTGCATCTGCATTCTAGCAAATAAGACATTCAGAGACTTGCGATCAAAGATTGTCACATGATATAGAAGTACAAATCAACATCGTAACACTATAGTACTATACAAATTCAGAAATTAAAGGCATCTCCAACCAAGAGATGCCTTACGACTTCCCATATAGTCCTTCACCCTTCATACAGTTTAAATTTCCAAACAAGTCATCCAGAAAACTGATAATAGATTTTAATGAAATATGTGGTTCCCAAATATCAAAGATAGGTATACTGAATTTCATGACTGAATAACAAAATCAAGAGAGGTAAGTAACCGAAGATGACAATGTCTCACAACTGACATTAGTCATTAGAACTACCAAACAAGTATAGCAAGTTTAGTTCAGCATAGCTTACCTCTCTTACTGAGGAGAGCTCACGCCTCTTTGCCGGTAAGAAATCTGAACAAGATACATTTTTGGCACTGTGCTTGTTTGTGTTTGGGTTGATGGGTAGTTGGGAAACAGAATTCAAATTATTGCCATGTAAGATAACTGAATGGTGTGATTCATCACATGTTGCAGTCGGGCCTTCAACTAGGTAAGAAACATGAGGACCTCTGAGACTAACAGCTGTAGATTCAATGAGTGAAGAAAACCTGGCTTCAATGCCTACAAAAGGTAAGAGATGGTAAAGAATTATGCCTTCCGTTCAGTAGAGGACAGTTTATAGTTCCTGCTACAATTTCCTTTTTTGCTTTATAAGAAAATACAATTTCAATAAAAAAATAGGAGAAGTGCTGCAAACATGATCATTATGTCTTAAGAAATCCCTCTACATATGCTTGCATCATTTTTTCTGCAAGTGCACCTTCACCAGGCCCAAGAAATTGGTATTTAACCAATGATTTTGTTAACAAATTGGGGTGAAGAATTGCACGGAAATAATACTCCCTCCATTTCTGTACACAAGGCCAGTTCATTTTTCATGTCAACTGTGACTTATAATTTTGGTCAACAAAATATGGGTTATATATCATCACATATATATATCATTGAAAAGTTCCTTGAAATGTGCATCCAATGACATACTTTTTGTGGCATATAACTCAATTTGTGTTGGCAAAATTAATGGTCAAAGTTGACATAAAAATATGAAGTGGCCTTGTACTCCCTCCGTTTCTTTTTAGTCTGTATATAAAGTTTGATCAAAGTCAAGCTTTGTAAAGTTTGACTAACTTTATATAAAAATATATAAACATTCATAATATGAAATCAATATTATCAGATGCATCACGGAATGTATTTTCATATTATATAGTTTTAGTATTGTAGATGTTCATATTTTTTTATACAGTATAAATTTGGTCAAACTTTATGTAGTTTGACTTTGACCAAATCTTATATGCGGAGTAAAAAGAAACGGAGGGAGTATATAGAAATGGAGGGAGTAATTATTATGCAGCTATTCAAGTATAAAGGTCAGAGCATTATCCTAAAAAATGCAACCCAAGAAGTAAAATAGAATGAGTTGCTGAGTAACCAAACTAACAAAGGGTACATATACTCAAAATTATCCATATGATAACTGGGAAGAAAGGAATTACATCTTACATATCAACCCTCAATTGTTTATTTCGTAGTTCCAAAGTATAACATAGAAATGCAAAAATTCTGGCATTTTACCAGTATACAAGAAAATCATGGAACTGGAGATAATACTAGCATGAGATTTAGGTACGGCAAAGTTCACTTTTCAACTCTCAACCATATGAAACCGAAGCATAATAAGGACGCGGACGTTTGGTCTATGGGGACATCTACACCCTATATGGAAAAAAAAATAGCAATTCAACAAAAACTCAAAAAATTCTGAAAATATTTTTGAAATAAACTTGACCTTCCATTGTATATGTGAGAAAAATTCCATAAAAAGAAAATTACACTTTGACTTCTTTTCAAAAAAGACAAATTTTCGGTCAAAATAGCATGAATAGTTACCTATAATAGCAAATAAATTTTGTCTTTTTCGCTGTGAAGTCAACGTTGGTTTTTTTTTTGGTGAAAATTTATATACTAGTATAAAAGTAAGTCAAGTTTATTCTCAAAATAGTTCATAACTATTTTGACTTTTTATTTAATTATTAAAAAAAATTCTCATATAGGATACATATACAACTGGGAACTAAAGTGTATTTCCCCAGGAGCTTTCTCTTTTCTTCATGAAGCGGCCGCAGTTGGTTAAGCGTCAGCCTTTCACCGGCCGGCCGGTGCCGATCTGATCTGAAAGCACGGGAAGTCACCGGCAACGTACGTACGGCCACCAGTTAACCTCGCTTTAAGCCTCACGGATTTGTCACTGCATTCCCAGGACACTCCTGCTAATCACGTCATTACAGTACACTAGTTTTTCTTTGAAATCATTAGAAGCTGACCCAAATCTTAGTTAGCCCCGTGATCGGCAATTTGCAGGAAAAGCTAGTTAGGCAGGCCAAGGAAACAAACACAGTCCTTGTTCCTAACTCTGACTTTGAAATTTGGAATTTAGGAAAGAGACGATCGATGGATGTATAATCTGATTCGTCTGGAAACACTAGTAGAAAACAGGGCTTTCGTCACAGCTCGATCTACATATAGTCCCGGTTGCATTACGAATCGGGACTAATGTGAGCATTAGTCC
>CBMN010077473.1:1365-17054 GCA_000582825.1 Hordeum pubiflorum | reverse complement strand
TTGCTAAGCATAAACTGTTAAAGAAAAGTTAAAAACTGGTAGTTGCCTATTCCCCCCCCCCCCCTCTAGTCAACCATATCGATCCTTTCAAAATAGATTGCACACAACGCTTGACACATGCCCTTTGTGGATCTACCCATTGCTTTCCCTTTCTTCTCCTTATCTCTTCCTTGAACGGGGGTAACCACATGTGCCTCGGCCCGTCTGCTTCGATTCCTCTACCTCCTTCCGTGACCGCCTGATCTGGGCGGTGAAGAATCAACCTCCCTCTGCAGTAGTCTCCACCCCCACGCCTCCTCCCAAAACGTTGTTTCTCTACTCAAGTGGTCTGTTCCGCTCCACAGAAACACCAGAAAAAGAAGTGACCCTTCCCCGTGGTCGTGACCGATGCTACGGGGTGTCGTTGGTGCTGCGGCGGTCGAATGTTGTGAGGGAGTCCGTCGGGTGAAGCGGCGGTGGGCTTCCGCAAAATTGGCGATGCTGCAAAGACGACAATGATGTTTCACCGGGATGCTTTTGCTACGATGATCCCGCCGTGACGTGCTTCTGCAATGGTGACTGTACTACAATGACGCGGTGCTGCAAGGACGGTCATGCTACAATGGCGCAACAATGTTTTGTGTTATTGTGGTGATGTTGTGACCTTTGCTTCGCAACATGCACCATGTTGTAAAGTAGCTTCACGATATGTGCCATGTTGCAAAGAACTTTCGCTATGGCTAACCGCGTCTTGCCCCTTGAGATAGCCAATGAAAAGTTACCGTGATCTCTCATGGCCCCCGAGCAAATATGCAACTTTGTCGGGTCTCTGCATCGCGTCTCGACGGCAAGTTGAGTTAAGCGGAGGCGATTTGGTGCATTATATTGGTTTAGTTTTTCTTAACATAGTACGGACGCAGACGTTTATATATATGCATATACATTTATCATATGAACGCACACGTACACACCCTAGCCCCTATGAACATCTTCGAGAGACTGATCCGACACATCATCTTGAGATTGATAAAGTCGCCACAGACGTCCTCGTAGTCAAAAGAAATGTCTCCTCTCACTGAACGCACATCGCAAAAATGCCTAAAATAAATCAAAAAATACGACCACCAACGTCAAGTCCAGAACATAAAACCATGGTGGGTTAGTTCCACAATAAGAAACCTAACCTATGCTGGGTTTGCTTTTGGTTTAGTTTTGATGTGTGTGGACTATGTTTCACCGGTGCGCACACCTAGCTTCTTGGCTTATTTGATAACAGTGCAGCGAATGTTGCCGGTCGGTCCTATGCGAGGTGGTAGGCTAGCTATAGTTTTTTTTGTATATTTTGATCCGTTGTTAAAGAGTCTGCTCTTCACTATGTATCGTTTCGCCATGTACTGTTCGGTGTTATTGCTTTATCTATAAAGCGGGGCAAAAGTCTGTTTTAAGAGATAAGTGCAGCGAATATTGGCTTACTGGGATAGGTCTGTGCTGCCAGAAGGGCAACAATTAACAAAGAAGACGCAAATACTGAGGTCTATTTCAGCCCGGATAGTTCTTTCCTTTTTTAACGATCTCCTTTCTTTTATTCTGCAGAAAGTGGTGATGCTTTTGTTTCTTAAGCTCTCATACTAGGTGATTTTAAAAGGGAGTGTCTAGGACACATCTAGATGTGACATAGTTATTACACATTTAAATGACTAAATGAAGCATAAAAAGGAAAAAGGAAAGAAAAAAGAAATATCCACACAAATCTCCACGTAAGATCAATGATATAGAACTTAGATGTGCGATACTTATGTCACATCTAGATGTGATTTAGCAAAACCGATTTTAAAATCCTACCAACTATAATGACGTTGCTTGCAAACTCGCTAAAAAATGGGGGGAAGTTGATGCCACGCTCAAAATTTTGTTATCTTCTCCTAAATAAGTTATGCATTTTTCAAAGTATTATTGGATGTAAGGATTCAGGACTATCACCTGAAATTATTAATGGGTAGGTGCAAGTAAAGACACAAAATACTTCATCCAAACATGTTTACGGTACAGAAAAGCGTGTTGCCAAATCTATAGTGATCTGGTTGTTTTGAATGAAATATCTTACGGGCTTTTTTTTATACTTCAATAAAATACCGTATAATCCACGCAAAAAAAAAACCATATAAGAGAGAACGAAATAGTGTCTGGTTGTAAGAAACGTGTTGCCAAAATGAATAATAATCTGGTTGTGTTGAATGGAATGACCCGGGGGCTCTTTTGTGCTTGAAAATCCAGGGACTGTCGCGTCAAAAGAAGAATATCTGGCTGGGCCGAAAGGGATAAAGACAAGGGCCTGATGAGAAATGTTCGGGGACCGGCGCGTGAAATCCCAAAGAAATTTGGGCCATTTCTCGATTTGTGCGTGTCATCCTTGCGCAGGGGCATGCTAATCTTCTCTTTATCGTTCCAATGTTATTGGATGTCCCCTCCGGGACAGTGCCTGTGTGTGAGCGTTGCTTATAAGCTGGTTGTTTGTTTCTTCGCCGGGCGAGGTGGTACTAAACGTTGTGTCTGTTGCTCCCCGCAGCGCCCAGAAGCCAACTTCAGTACTCCAGCGCGCCAAGCAAAGAGCCTGTTGGGCTTCTTTCTTTTGACTCGGCCCAAAGTTAGCAGAGAGCCTCGTGGGCTTCTATCGTTCCGCGCATTCCGTCAGTCCGTGACACATACTCGCATAACCTTGTCTCGAAAAAAAACATACTCGCATAACCCTCGTCATCGCAAAGGAAAAATAAATAGCCCTCAAAAAATAAAAATAAAGGAAAAATAAATATACTCGCATGCACAGTTATAGTACGTACTTGCTATCCTTTCTAAACAAAAACTACACTTGCTAACGCCTCGTGAAATGCCTGATTAGGTCTCCCGGTTCCTGGTAAGCAGCGTGTAACGTACTAACGTGTACATACTCAAATTGTGATCATTGTATGGCGTACGGCACGACAAGGTTTCTACGTACCACGTTTTTTATAGGCGACTGTGAAACATATTTGGTTAGTTCATTTACTTAACACAAATTATTTTGAGGTGCAAAACATATATTTCATAAGTACATCTCTTGTAGCGTTTCCGCAGCGACATGCGGGGGATCATCTACTATAATTAAATAGCTTAACATGAGCAGATAATTTTTTTAACACGAGCAGAGAATGTATCGGAGACGATGTTGCATGTCTAGATGACACACTGGATTCTATTAATTAAGGAAAATAAGTACAAAAAAAAATCACGTTTTGCCACCACTCGCTTCGTTGTCTCGCATCTTCGACAAAGAGAACGAAGACAAGAAGAGCAACAACTGTGTCACCCACATAGACTTGTAGATGTAAAGCCCCTGATGATGTTGCCGCAGTAGCCACCATCCGTCGCGTATGATGGGATATGAGGAGGATGCCAAATTGATTGGGGGGAAGGGGGGGCCTCGATTTATGTTGATAGTCAAGCTAGCGTCACCGGCGAGAACTCGTGGCCTCCGCGATCGCCCGTGGGTGGGAACAACCCGCAGAAAAGATGATGCAATCAACAACAAGCCAACGACCAAACCAACACCACATGACGATGAAGCACACATCCAATAATGATGCTGACCAAAGGCTTCTAGGCGTCGCCGACCATGTTTCAAGATAGGGTTGAAGCCGGGGCATTGTTATTCAGTGCAACGTCGCCACCTCCATCCAAACAAAGTTATCACAGAATCAAAACATAATCCTAACTACACATCGAACATGTAAAACTGAGGTTCCCACATCTCTCGTCGCCGGTGTAGCAGACGAAAGGGAGGGGAACCGCCGACCTTGACAACGGGAGGAGGTGAAGATCCGGAGAGGGGAGGGATTTGAGGGTACCGGCTAGGTGAGAGTTGAGATGGGTTGCCGCTCCTCTCACAAGATTTTATAGTAAAATATACTAGTAGTAAATAAAAATGGCTAAAAGAGACGAAGATTCTGCAGAAAGTGAAAAGAAAACATAAAAGAAATGGAGAAAAATGAACCAAAAAGGAAAATAGAATGCCCGCGCTTCTCCTGCCTTCAGCCACTGTGAGTCTGTGCCCCACCTGGATCCCTCCACCGCCGTCACACGGACACGGCTGCACCACCCATCCAAATCCCGCATCTCCTCCTTCTCTTTCAGAGTGTCACCGCCCGAGGCCGTCAGCGCGCAAGAAGCATTCTCGCCGTCCCCTTGCTTTCTGCGACTGCGCGCGCGATGGCCGTCGCCCAGGCCGCAGCGGTCGTCACGCCGGTGGTGGCCGGGGCGGCGCCATCCGTCTCTCCGCGGCCGTCGTCCCGGGGACCGGCCGGAGCCGGAGGCGGGCTTGGGTGGCGCCGCCGGCCGAGGGGGAGCGCCGGCCGCGGCCTGGTCATCGCGGACGCGTTCGGCGGACAGTACGAAGACGGGTTCGGGGACGTGGAATTGGTACGTACGGTGCGCTTCAATGGTCGCTCGACTAACTGGTATCCGCATTAAGTCGGTGGGCGCGTACTGATTTGCGCAAAGAAAAGATTGATACATACGTACATATCGGAGTAGCACTAGGTTCATGCCTCTCCTCTTTCTCGACTTCTGAACTTGGTCCATGTATTCTGTTTTGCTAATCCTCTGTCGCGTGATTCACATAAATCTTAGTCATGTAAATGCACATTTTCAAACATAGAATCACAGCATAACGACTAAAACTTTATTAAATGATTATTGTAATCATCTGAGCCGTATGTTTTTTTAGGAGTAGGATGAGATCACCGTAGTTGGATCTTTGGAAAACAAGACTCCCCTAAAAACAATATAGAAGAAAACAAAACGAGTTGTGAACCTCAATGTCGTGGCTTTCAAACATTGTAGGAAACCAAAACACGCATGTTTATGATTTGCAAAAGTTTCCCAGGATTTCAGAGAGCACGAGCACGCTTGCGAATTCTTAGTTGACTTTAAAAAGATACTAATTCAGATAAAACAGTGCACCATTAAGTCTAAAATTGCAATTTTTGAACATGCACTATTACTGCAATTTTTTGGTTTGTAGGTTACATATGAAGCGACTATGGAGGGAGAGCAGTTGGATGTTGATCCAAAGGCTTAGAAATATGAATGAGATTTAAAAAGATCCCAATCAACTTTTAAATCTTTACCGAGAAAAGCAACTTATAAATAGACAATCCCTTTGAAGAGAGAGAAAGACCATGCAAAACATGAAAGCAAATTCAGACGGGAAATGGCATCTTGCCAAAAATCACACAAGAGTGAGAAACAATCATAAGAGAGAGAAATACCATGCAAAACATGAAAGCAAATTCAGACGGGAAATGGCATCTTGCCAAAAATCATACAAGAGTGACAAAATCATAAAAGAAAGTAGGATGTATCACGATCCTATAAGATTCCTATGGAAATTATCTGATCCAAACGGGCCCTTCGAAAGATGGCTTGGATTTCTTTTCAAACCAGGCAGCTTAGGTGTAGACCGTCCCCTTACCTTAGCCGTGGTTTGTTTCACTATGCCTATGCCATATCTTTCGATGGCCGTCCCCTTTGACATGTCTCCATTTGCAGGAAATCATGAATTACTTCACTTACAAGGCAACACAGACGGTTCTCTATCAGTTGTATGAAATGAATCCGCCGGCATACACTTGGCTTTATAAGTAAGATGTTTTCCTCTTGGCCCCTTGCATGCAAATTGGTTTCCCTGTTGGACAGTTCGAATACTTCGAAAATTATACTTCTCCTTTGGTCAGTTACCTTGTCGTCAACGACGCAAAAGAGGGTATACATTTCCTGCGAGCACTCTCGAAGGTATCATCTTCGTCTCTTGCTCCGAGGCTAAAGAAAAGAAAAACGAGGAAATACAGCAGTGCGTTCCTGATCATTTCTTAACCTGTTAAGTACATGTATACCAGGAGAGGCAAGACCTGGCAGAGAGGGTGATGGTCACACGCCTTCACTTGTACGGCAGATGGATCAAGGTAAATAATGCAGACAGAGAGCCATTTCACCGGTTCTAAGATAAGTATGGAATGCAAAATGCAGAAGAAAAACATTTACCTGTCTGTTTTTTTTTTTCATATGATCAGAAATGCGACCATACGAAAATGTACGAGAGGATTTCCAATGAGAACCTGGAGCTCATGCGTGAACGGCTAATGGAAACCGTGGTGTGGCCAACCGATGACACAGACACCAGCGACAAGCAAGATTGACGGTTACAGGATTGGAAATCATGTCGAGTAGGATATGGTTGCTTCACTCGACAATGTACCACACGTGGTAGAATCCCTGCAGGGTTTTGAGTGTCGATTTGGGTTACTCATTTGTGGATATAACCCTGCATGAATAGAATAGTCGGCGTACATTCTCTCGTAGGGGTTTGTGTGAATGTCACTTGATGATTTTTGTCCTGTTAACTCGAGAAAATACCAGAACATACTCAGATTTGTTTGCTCATGCTTGACATTGGGCCTGTGCTCTCTATACTAAGGTTTGTATTGAGCATTCGGGGTTACTGACCTTCCTTTTCTCTTCCCTTTTTTTTAGTCTTGGGGATGCACAGGATGAGATTGCTCGATTTTAACTACATATGAAGAGAACAAAACGTCATGGTCAAGAATGCTAAGGGCAAACGTCATGTCGAAGAGAACCTTCCTTCCGGCCAAATGCCTGAACTCTGAACCCAGTCCAGGGAGAAGCCTGCCGCATACTATACTTATACAATAATAATACCTGTTCCAATCCGCTGAACGAAGCGGCCGTAATAGCTTCCTGTCTTCGACCACCGGAACAACATTTGGGCGGATATCCCCGAGCCCCGTGGCCTCTTTTCATGGTGGTGCCTGCTTTTGTCCTTAATCTTGGCCGGCCATGGCGATGCAAACCAAGCCCTATAGGAAAGCTCGATTAAATGTTCAGCCCCGTACCATTATTTTAGAGGTTCAGATAGCTACCCTTCCAATGTAAAGCTCCAAATCTGAGCTGCTACTCTCTTGTCTTACATCTGTCTTCTCAGGAATTGGCAGGCCGGCAGTATGACAACCCGAGGACTGCAAGGCCACCAACGGTTGACCAAGTTGATACCCTCTTGGTTATTTCCATCAACATGCATATGTGACAACTTCTAAGCTCTGCAGAAGTTATCTCTGTTCCTCTTCTTCCTTCCTTCCTTCCAGGCTTCCACCCCCCACCACTGCCGCCGCTCTTTCTCCAGCCATGAGATCAAGAGCCACGGGAACTTGCTTCCTGGCTCTCCAGTTTCTCATATTCTTCACTTTCAATATTGCCGGCGTCAGTCCTCTGTCCTTCAAGCTGAATTTCACCGAATCCAACTATACTGCGTCCACCGCAGTCCAGTTCCAGGAGGACGCCTTCTACAACAAGGGGATCAAGCTCACCAAGGACGAGCTCAAAGACCAGATCACTAACAGTGTAGGCCGAGCAGTCTACACCGATCCAGTGCTTCTCTGGGATACCGCCACTGGTCAGTTAGCCGACTTCTCAACCCACTTCACCTTCAGGATAACTGCCACAAACACAAGTGCAACCAAAGATCCATACGGTGAGGGCCTAGCCTTCTTCCTCTCACCATACCCTTCTGTGGTTCCCAATAGCTCCACTGGTGGTTTTCTTGGCCTTTTCAGCAATGGGAGTGATCAGAATGACCCATCTAATGAGCTCGTGGCTGTTGAGTTCGACAGCCACAATGACACCTGGGATCCAAAAAACAAACATGTGGGCATCGACATCCATTCAATTGTGTCCGTAGCCAACGTGGTGTGGAATAGTAGCATTAATGATGGTCGCATAGCCAATGCGTGGGTAAGTTACCAGGCCAGCTCCTTGAACTTGAGCGTCTTCTTGACGTACCTGGAGGATCCACAATTCAGTGGCAATTCCAGCTTATCTTATTCAGTTGATCTCAGAAAATACCTCCCAGGCAAAGTGGCCATTGGCTTCTCAGCTGCCACGGGTAGATTCGTTGAGCTCCATGAGATACTTTACTGGGAATTCAATTCTACGGATTTGCAGCTGATGAAGACTGAGAAGATGAGAAGTGTACTGGTCATAAGCTTGGCTACTACCATAAGTGCTGTGGTTTGTTCTATGTGCTTGGTTTGGTGCCTTCTGCATTTTAGGACTAGGAGATCAAGAAATGAGAAACAAAAGAAGCTAGGGTACCATGAGTCCATTGATGGTGAATTTGAAAAAGGGAGTGGCCCAAGAAGATTTCGGTACAATGAACTTGTGGCCGCCACGAGGAACTTCGCTTTGGAGAGAAAGCTTGGAGAAGGAGGATTCGGCGCAGTCTACCTGGGCCTTTTGAAGGATCAAAACCTCGATGTTGCCATAAAGCGAGTGGCAAAAGGGTCTACACAGGGAAGGAAGGAGTACATATCTGAGGTCAAGATCATCAGCCGGCTGAGGCATCGCAACCTTGTGCAGCTTGAGGGCTGGTGTCATGAGCATGGAGAGTTCTTGCTTGTCTACGAGTTCATGCCAAACAGGAGCTTGGACACACACCTCTATGATAACAGTAACTTGCTAACATGGCCATTGAGGTTCAAGGTCACCGCAGGTGTCGCATCCGCCCTCCTGTACCTCCACGAGGAATGGGAGCAATGTATCATTCACCGTGATATCAAACCGAGCAATGTCATGCTTGATTCTGCATTCAATGCCAAGCTTGGTGATTTTGGGCTCGCGCGGCTCATTGACCACGACCGAGCCTCGCAAACTACAGTGTTAGCTGGGACAATGGGTTACATGGCTCCAGAGTGTGTCACCACGGGCAAGGCAAGCAAAGAATCTGATGTCTACAGCTTCGGAATTCTTGCACTGGAGATTGCATGCGGAAGGCGACCGGTTGTGCTAAAGGAAGACGATGACAAGGTTATATTGGTTCAGTGGGTATGGGATCTCTATGGAAGAAACAAGATTCTTAATGCAGTTGACAGCAGGCTTGATGGTGCATTTGAAGATAGAGAGGCAGCATGCTTGATGGTTATCGGACTGTGGTGTGCACATCCAGATTACAATCTCCGACCTTCGATTCGTCAGGTCATAAGTGCACTGAAGTTTGAAGCACCATTGCCAAGCCTTCCCCCGAAGATGCCAGTGGCAATGTACTTTGCACCACCAATTTCGCTGTGCAGGTTTTCATACACCTCATCTGATGGAACACTCAAGAAGCAGGAGCTGGAGAGGTCCAATGGTTATGGAAAAACAAGCTCATCCACTGCAACCAATGCATCCAGTTCACCTCCTTCTGTGCGGTTGCCAGAGGTGGGCTACTAAGTCTGGCAGTTCCTTTCTATATGTTCAACATTTTAACATTTTCGCTTTTGTTTGGTGGCGACTGTATTAGAATGACGCTAAAGTTAAACTGCAGAGATGTTATTAACTCTGGCTGGATGCTGCCAACAGTTTAATTCAGTTACTTGTGTATAGATTGGCTACCTGTAGAACATAAGCAATGAAATGTATCCTGAGTGAGTTCATGATGTTCACCTAGAGTGGTGTTGACAGTTGTTGTCTTGTTCATTTTTATGTAGCAAGACAATTGTGCATTTGTATTTGGATATTTCATCACATGGCGATACAAATTAAAATCAATTCTTGCACTACATCAGGTGAAGGCCTACTCTCACAACCTACTAGCCGTCGATACAGTGAACAAACACCATTGAGCATATGTCCTTCCTGCTTATCTTTGGTTACCTTTTTGTTGAACCATGTTCCCTTTCACTCCCTCAATAGCGCATTGAGATACTAGATGTAGATGTGTCCTATTTGAATCAACCTTACACCGAACTATTCAATTGTTGGGACTGTTACGATAATGCAAACATATTTATACCCCCATAACAAAAGGAAGTAATTAACAAAGTAATTACATCTGTACCCCATAACAAAAGGAAGTAATAAACGAAGTAATTATATCTGTACCCCATAACACAAAGGAGCAAATTATCCAATGAAAATAAATAAACCACTCAAATGAAAAATTTCATCATATAGAATTTTGTTTCTTTGACTCATACCAGAACACCAAACAAAAGATGAAGCAGAATGCTGTTCAAATTAAGGTGAAGTAAAATAAGATCTTAGGGCATCTTTAGCAGATCCACTAAAACCTATATTTAAGGAGCAAAAGTGTGTTCTAGGGAGTTAAGCACTAGCTAGCAGATCCCCTAAAGCGTATAATCCCTAAAAATACAACTTCTCACTCCCTAAAACACAGCCGTTCTGACCAAATATAGCCGGCACACGCTGCTGCGGACTATATTTGCTCGGCCGCCGTACCCAACTCGTTGAGCCCACCCGACCGGTGCCGCCGCTGCCACGATCGCCGCCGTCCACTCCCTGTCAGTGCGGTCGACCGGCGACGCCATCCCGCAGCTCCGCCGGCCTCTCCCGCAACTCCGCCGGAATCGTCATTTCCGCTGCCGGTGAACCCGCCATCAATGCAGCTCCTCGAGGTTGCCGCCGAAGTTGGATTCCTTCCGGCATCGGACCGGCCGACCGCGGAGATGCCATAGGGAGCTTGACCCCAAGCCAACACCGGCGGACGCCACCGGATTAGGAGAAAAAGGCGGCCGTTCTGGTCAACGTCGTTGCCTTCATTCCTGGCATCGTTCGACACCTCCTTGCCCATGAACCGCGTGTGCAGCCACCTACGCAGCGTCGGCGGTCTCCTTCGCCGCCTTGGGGCCCAATACGGAGCTACATCGCCAGTCGTTGTTGTTACAACCGCCGCCGCACATAAGGTGTTTGTCAAAAATCCCCCTATGCATTTTTTTCATATTTCATAAAAGAGAAGACTCAAATAGACGATTACATTTGTCAATGTTTAGATGAAGCGGTTGTGGGAGATGATCTTTGATGATTCTTCGCCGGATGAGTAAGAAGACGATGATTTTGAGTTTGTGAGTGTCGTGGTTGCAATGGACGAGGATTTCAGGAAGCCACGGCGTGGTTCTTAGATAGGTCAGGCTGTTTCTTCGAGACCGAGTCATGGGTCATGATGGTCTTGTCACGGATTACTTTGCGCCGAATGCAGCTTATCCTCTATACTATTTTCGGCATCGATTCAGGGTGCATCGATCTCTCTTGAACACCATTGCAAAGGTTGTGGAGAGACATGATCCTTGGTTTGCACTGAGAAAGAATGCAGCAGGAGTAGCAAATGAAGAGAGGTTGGCCAGGTAAGCTTGGATCCATTGATTGCATATGCATTGGACTTGAAAGAATTGTCTTGTTGCATGGCATGGTTGGTATCGAGGGCATTGCCTTGATCCAACCATCATTCTTGAGGCAGTTGCATCACATGATCTTTGGATTTGGCACACATACTTCGGTATGCCTGGTTCTCACAATGATCTTAGTGTCCTCCAGCGATCTCCTCTTTGCAAGGCTTGTTGCCGGTGACAATCCAGCTTGCAACTATGTTATCAATGACAATGAGTACAACATGGGCTACTACCTTGCCAATGGCATCTATCCTCCATGGGCCACAATTGTGAAGACTATCCACAATCCAAAAGGTAACAAGAGATCTCACTTTGCAACTTGTCAAGAATCTGCTAGAAAGGATGTTGAGAGAGCTTTTAGGCTTCAACAACGATTTGCGATTGTCCGTGGCCATGCTGAGTATTGGAAGCCTGAGACCCTATGGAAGATCATGACAACATGTATTATCTTGCACAACATGATCATCGAGGATGAGAGAGAGGACCCGGAGGACTTTCGATATATGTTCAATGGCCACCCGGTGGAGCCAGAGCATAACCCAAACAGGATCAAAGCTTTCCTCCAAGCACACCAAAGGATCGAGAACCATCAAGCTCACAACCGACTTCAAGAAGACCTTATTGAGCATCAGTGGCGCCTCCATAGCACTTGATTCTTGTGATTTAATCATGTTTGTTTGAATTGTTAGTTCATTTGGAGCGCACGTTGTGTTTGAATTAAAATGATTTATGTTTGAGAACATTAAATTTGTTATGTACTTGAATTGTGTGCAAGATTTTAATTTTTGTGTTCTATAAGTTTGAAAATTTGAGGAAACAAAAAAAAAGGATACGGGATCTGCTAGCTGTAGAATAGTGATTTCCCTAAAAAAAAGTAAAGTAGGATAGGGAGCACTTTTCCTACTTTTAGTATAGGGGATTTGCTAGATATGCCCTTACATGCCCATATTCATTCCTAATGCACAGAAGCACCATGTAATTGAGATATTCACTGGAGGTCCATCATACTGAAGTAACAGTATTAAATCACGGCAACGCTGAATACCACAAACTTCCCATGCCCAAAGCTCAAACTACAAAAAATTGCTATGTCCCTCGCTTGCGAAGCATATGTGTCAAATGTCAACAACCATAGAGTTCAGGCAATGTATTATTTTAGGTCGTCCATGAATTCGAAACTACAGTCCAACACTTATCATGTACCACGAAATCAACTATAAATTGGGCCAGCAGAAGCACCCGCACAATCCAAAACCAGCATACAACTAAATTCTTGTCCTCAGTTGCACAATGTGACACTGTTCCGAGCTTGGAAGAAAGATTTCCTGTTTAATTTTGTCCTCAGATGCACAATGCCACATGGTTTGCAAGAAACATTTGTGTTTAACTCTAGCACTGCAGTAGAATCAGCATGGGCATAAGCAAGCATACATCCATTACCTTTTGGAAGCTGCTTCTTCACTTCTTGTCACGCTGCTTCTTCATGGTAAAGCGGTAGACCACCGGACCATGGCGCCAGCCTTCTGGGGGTGGATCCTTGTGCAACACCTCAATGTCGAACACCTTCCTGGCCTTCCCGAAGAATCTCTTATCCGTGCGTTTCCACCTCCTCATGTGCGCCATCAGGAACACCACATCACCCTTCACGAAGAACCGCAGCGTCTCTATCAAGGGGTCGACCAACTCCTCGTAGTAGACCACGTCCGACGACACGACGAGGTCAAACCGAGACGCCGGCGCTGGGGCCACCACGGCCTCCATCGCGGCGGCATCGCCCCAGGGGAGCGGCACGACGGAGACGGAGGCACCGCGGGAGTCGAGGAGGGGCACGTTGAGGGAGGCGTTGTGGCGGAGATTGGGGAGCGCGGCAGGGAGGTCGGAGAGGACGGTGTGCGCTGGGAGGGCTGCCGCCAGGGCGAGGCCCGCGGCGCCGGTCCCGGAGCCGAGCTCCAGGATGCTGAGCGGGCAGTGTGTGGTTGGCGGGCGCGGGAGGAGATGCGGGGAGGCTGGGAGGAAGCGGAGGAGCGTGGTGGCGGAGGGCCAGAGCTGGAAGGTGAGCCCGAGGGAAGGGATGGTGCGGATGGTGATGGGGGACGGAAGCGCAGGGAGGTGGAATTGGTGGAGCTGCGCCTCGGATGAGGGGGCGGCGGCGGCGGCGGCGGGGAGGAGGTTTGGGAGGAGGAGTTGGAGATCCTCGGAGTCGGAGTCGGAAGCAGAGGATATGGCGGGTATGTTGGATGGAAATCCATTGTTGGAAACAGAGACGTTGAACGAACATGCGGCGACGGCGGCAGCGGCGGCTGTGGCGGCGGCCGCCATTATAGTGGTCGAACACAGAGTTGGTTGTCCCTTTGGGGTTTTGACTAACCGTGTTTCCCCCCTTCGAAGATCGAAGAGCTAACTGCACTAAGCCCCTTTTTTCTACAATTAATTGCACAAAGCCCTGAACACCCCAGGCAACGACAACAAAGATCAAAGGATGATATTAGATTTTTTAGTTTTTTTTTGTTTTAAATATTTACAAGTAAAATTCATATATTTTTTAAGTGTAGATTCGCTAAATTGAAATGTTGTTGAACTGCATAAACTAATTGAAATGTTGAATTTTGGTGCATTTTGTTAATTTTTTGGCACATTAAAAGTTTCAATGGTCATGTCTCCTAGAAAGTTACAAACTTAACTTGGTAACATGTCAATCTAATAATTATTGTACTTATTTCATTCTTTTATAATATGTCTTTTCACAAAGAGACATCTTTCTATCAAGGGACATGTCTTTTCACAAAGAAACATCCTTTCATCAAAGATGTGCGTCTTTTGACCAAAGGACAAGACTATTCGTATATCCCAACCGTCAAGATCTAAAGGATTTGCTCGATCCATGATATAAATCAGATATCGTTGTTTTTAGGGTAACATGGCTTAACATGGATGCTACATTATGAGTCAACTATAGAATAAAGAGGAAGGGATTTGGTTTGTGTACCGATACCCCCCATCAAAAAATTTGCATGTCAGTAAGGGCATGATCACACACAATAAGCCGCCAAAATAGTAGTGGCCGCCACCTAGGGTTTCCTCGACACCACCATCTTGGTCCCCTCTTCTCTTCCATTCGGCGGCCACGCTGACGGACAGAGGAATAGGGACCCGCATCCTTTGTTGTTTTTTCGGTAAGTCATG
Source organism: Hordeum pubiflorum (assembly GCA_000582825.1). Lineage (NCBI taxonomy): Eukaryota > Viridiplantae > Streptophyta > Magnoliopsida > Poales > Poaceae > Hordeum > Hordeum pubiflorum. Next base: position 2,622 of record CBMN010077473.1, on the reverse strand, counting down.
TTTACCTTTGATTTTCGTTTTACCAGCGGCATCATCGAGGTGGCGGAGGCGATGACATGTAGGAATATGGTCTCTCCCTACCTCAATGGCATCTGATTCGACATCAATGAATGGCATGTTAGGATAGATGTTGCGAGATATGTTGGTTTTCACTTCGAATTTTGGCAGTTGTTGGTGTCTATCAAGGGAAGCAGTGGTCGACTATTGGTGTGGCGATTCCGACCTCTTCATTTGCTTTGTTTTGTGGCAAGGTCTGTTTTCTACAACTCTCTGAATTGGTGGTGAAGGATTGCAACGTGAGATAATGCCCAAACGATGTTCCTTCAATGGCTTCTAAATCTCGTTGTTAGCGACGAGTGGCTATTGCGGTCTTCGAAGCCTTGTATGGAGAGGGCATTTGTAGGTGTTCCTATCCCTTACTGCACATTCTGTGTATTTTTTAAACTCCCGCGGGCGAGAAATAAGCCAAGAAAGGAGATGTCGACATGGTTTCCGGTGTATTTTTAGTTTTTACAGGTCATTTTGTGTCTTGTTGTCTTTCGCTTGTACCGCTTACTATTTTCCTTGATAAATATTGGATATGAGATGTCATTTGGATGTATTTTTTCAAAAACAAAGTAAGGGCATGATAAAAAAAATTATGAGCTCCAACGGTTTACTAGGAGGGTCGTCGCCAGGTCGAAGCTTGCGGCGCAGGTCCTGGGGCCAAACTTCGGGACGCTGAGTGGGGAGTGTGTGGTGAAGGTGTTAGAGGAGACGCGGAGAGGGTGGAAGAAAGTGAAGGAGCGTGGCGGTGGAGGGACGTATCTAGAAAGTGAGTAAGGGGGGGTAGGGTTAGTATGGATGGTGATGGGGCCAAACTTTGGGACGCTGAGTGGGGAGTGTGTGGTGGAGCTGTTAGAGGAGACACAAAGAGGGTGGGAGAAAGTGAAGGAGCATCGCGGTGGAGGGACGTATCTAGAAAGTGGGTCTGAGGGGGAGGGTTAGTATGGATGGTGATGGGGGTGGCTGCACAAGGAGGTAGAGCCGCGCCTCGTATGAGGAGACGGCGATAATGGAAGGGAGAAGGAGTTGGATATCCTTGGAGTCGGGGTCGAAAGTAAAGTATATGATCGATGATACGTCTCCAACGTATTGATAATTTATGAAGTATTCATGTCATTTTTACAACAATTTTATATGGTTTTGGTGCACTTTTATATGATTTGAATGAAACTAACCTGGACTGACGCTATTTCAGCAGAACTACCATGGTGT